>LGRX02000435.1:0-43403 GCA_001247695.2 Cymbomonas tetramitiformis
TGCTTTCTTTGCAAGGAGAGGCAGGGTGGGGTGACAGCCTCGCTCTGTGTCCTCCCTTGATCTCTGCGGGGAGCGCCTCGGTGCCCGCTTCTGGTTTTTGCTTTCTTTGCAAGGAGAGGCAGGGTGGGGTGACCGCCTCGCTCTGTGTCTTCTCTTGATCTCTGCGGGGAGCGCCTCGGTACCCGCTTCTGGTTTATGCTTTCACGCATCGTCCATTGCCTGTCTATTGGTTTGCATTCATCGACCAACAGGATCCATTCATCGACTGTGAAGTCACCGGGGGGCACGCTGGTAGAAATCGCTTACTCCGACTCCCGGTATTAAGCACGCATTGAGCTGGTTGGTAGTGATTGGTACATACATATATCTATTTATGCTGATTTGCATTTGTTTAGAGGTGTATGTGTTCATACACCTCTAAACAAATAGCACGGGCTGTGCCGGTGGTATCTTGGCATAGCCCCGCCCTGTTCTTGAATTCTTCTCGCATCCACTGCTCTCTCCCATTCTTCCCGTACTCCCCCCTCCCCTCCCACCAGTCTCTCCCCTGGCTCTTTCCCCCTCACCTGAATGATGCTTCCCATTCAGAGTTCCCTATGCGGCCCGTGCGAGAGAGGCACAAGAAATCCCCTGGGTCGGGTAGATTCTATCTGTCTGATATACAGATGTTAAGTTCTTGAGTGCTTCTCACACCCACTGGGGTGATGGTGGCTGGCTTCCGTCGACGGGCCCGTCATGCCGCTCAGTGTGTGTGTGGCGTGTTAGTCGGTACGGACGTAAGTCGCAAGTGTACCATCAGATGCCGTTGTTGCTTGCCGCATGCAAATGTGTTGCGGCCCGTGCGAGAGAGGCACACAAAGTCCCCCGGGTCGGGTAGATTCCATCTTGTCTTGGTGTACAGCTCTTGAATGCTTCTCACACCCACTGGGATGATGGTGGGCTTGCTTTTGTCGGCGGGCCTCATGCCGCTCAGGGTGTGGTGTCTTGGCACGGCACCTGCCCTGTTCCTGCATGCATATCGTATTCACTGGGGGGGCGGTAGGCCAGCTTCAGTTGACGCGCCTCACGCCGTTCAACGTGTGGGGGGAGTTTGTGCGCGTGGCTTGGCCGGGGCGCTGCAGGGCATGCAATGAAGGGGGGGCAATGGCCAGGGCGCTGCAGTGGCATGCAATGAAGGGGGGCAATGGCCGGGGCGCTGCAGGCATGCAATGAAGGGGGGCAATGGCCGGGCGCTGCAGATGCTGCTGATCCCAGCAGTGGTGCGCTCACACTAAAGGGCCAGTTGCTGGGAGAATTTCTGCCCCTCTTTTTCCTGCAGCGCGGGCGATATGTGGAGGCTGCTGAACGGAGCCGTGAGCTGGCACTGACCGCACCTCCCTCCAGGTGAGCTGACCCGAGCCAATTCCAATGGGGCCAAGGGAATTCCAATGGGGCCTCCCGGTCCTTGAGAGGGCCGATGATTCTTCACCGCCCTCGCTGCTCTCACACTGCCCCCTCCCCCCCTGATAGGCCTCTCCATGCCCCCCCCGGTGGTGTACTCTCTCTGCTGGCCCCTATCAGCAACGGGGTTCTTGTTTACGCTGCGCGCAAGTGCTTGGTGAGGCGGGGCGCCGGAATGTGGGGCGAGCAGTGAAGTGACCCAGATGCGCGCGCACCTCGTGGATGAGGCGCAGCGCATGCTCCCACCCCTGCAGAAGTACATCGCCGTGCACCACCCCGTCGATCCAAGGGTGACGCTGCAACTGCCGCCCCTCCCAGGCTTCCATCGTGACCCCTTGCTGTAGTGCCAGCAGCCCTGTCCCCTCACCGACTGATATCACCCTCGAGGCAAGCTTGCACAGGGAGTGCGAGGGTGGCTCGCGGCTCGAAGTTGGAGCTCAAATGGTGGTGGGCTTAATGGGGCGCCGCAGGATGGAGCCTCGGTGTTGAAGCTGGAGGAACGTGCGGGAGACCAGGGCGGCGGCGCCGATCTGGCCCAACTGAACGTGTGGGGCACTGCTCGCAATCAACCCCCGCTGTACACAGTGCCAGGCCGGAGTACCTCCACCGACTTGGGTGTTGACCAATCAGGGCTCGAGTTCGACATGAGCTCCCCATCCTCCACGCCGGTATGTAAACCCTCCCATGCTGCGCTGGCCAATCAGTAGATGGCGTCATTTTTGCCAATAACCAGTTTTGGCCAATCAGCAGGTGGCGTCATTTCTAACCAATCAGCAGGTGCCATCCTTCCTAGCCAATCAGCAGATGGCGTCATGTTTGCCAATCAGCATATGGCGTCATTTCCAGCTAATTAGTAGGTGGCGTCATTTTTGCCCAATCAGCAGGCGGCGTCATTTTTGCCAAACAGCAGGTGGCGTCATTTCTAGCCAATCGGCAGGTGGCGTCATTTCTAGCCAATCAGCAGGTGGCGTCATTTCTAGCCACTCAGCAGGTGGAGTCATTTTTGGGATTCAGTGTTCCGTACAAAAAGACAGCTCATCTTCACTCCAGGGTTTAGATACTTATTTGGTTGCAGTTATTGTCACGAGAGATCACTGATTTCACAATGCTGCGCCGCGATCGGTCCCGATCCGTGGAATATCAAGGAACTACTGAGAGATGGTCAATCCTCGCTCTGAATGAAGAAAGTTCGTGAAACCTTTGTGACGATTTGCTCATCGAACTGCAGTTTTTATCATGTGGCAAGTGAGGTGTCGGTCCTCAAACTTGGGGTCCTTAAACTCGGGGTTCAGGCCGCAGATGCGGGATCTGTGCGCGAAGCATGCGGCCTGTGATGAACCTGTGACCATAACTGCAGCAAGAGGCCGCCAGTAGTCGCCCCTTGCCCTGCAAGTGTCGCCATGCTGCAACGCCCCTTTTGGATTGCTAGTACTTGCGGGGTGCAGCCCCTTCTCGTCTCCAGGTTCAGTTTGTGGGGTTTTCCCCTTGAGAAAGTCCGGGCACTTCGGGTGATACGGTGATAGAGCACTGAGGAGCACGCTCTCGGACACCTCGGATGCCTCCACCTTGACCACAGTACTCGCAGATCACATACCCCAAACACCTCGACATCCGAGAGACATCCGAGAGCTCCGGCAGACCCTGAGATATCCGTTGACCACGAGACTGGCCGCCTCGATGGTGCACTGGAGTCTGGCTGTGCCGGCATACCCCGGCGGCCTGCAAACTTATTTCTGATGAACATTACGCCAGCAGTGCCCTGCACGTCGTCGTCTCATTTCTCGCCTGAGGGCGTAGTAGGCTCAGGGCACGGAGCCTCGGTCATAAGAAAGCCGGCGGCCATTCAGCACCTCCGAGTCACCCGTGCCAACACCCTCAGCGCCACCCACCGCACAATGTGCGTAACAACACCTCGGCGACAATGTGTCTACACCCGGCTAGAGCCCCGGTCACAAGCCTCAGCAAAATGGCCTTTCCGGCTTTGAGCAGCCGTGACTCGCCTGCAGTTCCCTTGTACCCAGCGGTGGTCACCACATTCCAGCAGTCATGCTGCAGCTCACAGCAATGCAGGGCACAGGGCGCTACTTAGGGCAGCGCATGGAGTGGGGAGGCTCCTGGCAGAGGCATGCAGGGAGCCAGGCACGACTGACTTCTCCCGTGGCCGGGGTATGACTGTGCAGGCGTCTGCAGGTTGGCGAGGATGGATGCCGGCTCACGATGGGGGCAGCGATGAAGGCTCTGGACGGGACGCTAACTCCCATCGAGTGGCACATACCTCCTCACTGCTAACGAAATTCCCAGCCCCAGTCGCGCTTGCACCATCGTGGCCGGCCGCCAGCACACCCTCTTCACAGAGTCAGGTGCGCGCACGCGTGCTCGGCGCCCTGCACGGTGGGCACAATGCCGTCGCACCCCACACCCCCGTGTTGGTGGGATCTTTCCCAAGCTTCGAAACTGAAACTGATTGAATCCCTTGGCATTTTAGTGCGATGACTCACCGAGCTGCAGTCGACCAACGCAGAGTGCAGCTGTCGCCCAGTCATTTGGGATTGGCGCCCAGGCCCCACCCCAACAATTCCGGGAGCAGCCGCTTCGCCTGAAAATAACGCAAATGATTGACTTTCCAAAAAGTCATTTATGGAATACCTATTGTCTGTTCAGTTGGTGATGTCGGAAGTAGTAATTATTTGCTGCTTCATGTTGCGCCTCTGCGGTTGTTTGCCAAGCTTTTCCCTGCCCCACTGTGAGATGCGTCCACGGTTACCCCACCATCCAGCATGATGCGTCCACGGTTACCCCACCATCCAGCATGATGCGTCCACGGTTACCCCACCACCCAGCATGATGCGTCCACGGTTACCCCAGCATCCAGCATGATGCGTCCACGGTTACCCCACCATCCAGCATGATGCGCCCACGGTTACCCACCATCCAGCATGATGCGTCCACGGTTACCTACCACCCAGCATGATGCGTCCACGGTTACCCCACCATCCAGCATGATGCGTCCACGGTTACCTCACCACCCATCATGATGCGTCCACGGTTACCCCACCATCCAGCATGATGCGTCCACGGTTACCCCACCACCCAGGATGATGTGGACACTTTGCTTGGCACATGGCCGGGCATCGAAATACCTGTATGACTTAGTTGCAGTGTGCGCTCTCATGCCGGGTAATGACAAGTGACACGGGAAAGGGGTGCACAGGAGGAGAGGATGATGGTGCACATGGGGGGGGCTAGGAGCGTCCGGCCTCGCATCACTCCTCGCCGCCCGCAGGCCACTTCTATTCTCAAGAGCTTCACACCGGGGCGGTGAGCTTTTCCCTTTTTGGGTGAAGCAAGGCTCTCAGAGTTTTCATAGCATAGCATGAAACCTCTTACTAGTGCAGAATTTGGCGTGCCGTTGCTTGAGCTCGGTTTTGTGTGGCTCAATGTAGATTGTTTCAAGCTTTTACCAAATGCGAGCCTGCTTACTGTTCTAATAGCCTCCGGGAATATGGAGGTCACTGGACTGGCGAAATTTGATGCAATAGTTGAGGTGACGTTGGGATTCACAAACGTCCATGCATGCTATATCTCCATGGGTATGAGCACACACATGCACACAGAGCTTTGACTACATAGTGCAACTGACTTCTGTGGCTACATGGTGCCAAATGGAATCGGTCTAAGGATAAGCCACATAGAGGGAAAAGGGTGTGCTAAATCCTTTCATCCCGGGTATTGGTGCATACGGCATCCAACCTTCTGTAGATTCTGGTGCCAAAGAAATCAGTCCAAGGATAGGTACCCACACATACAGTTGACAAATTTGCAGCTGTATGTGAATCTCAGTATAAACCAACACCTACTTTTTTGTGCGCTGTACAATAGCAACAGTGGTTCGACATGTATGAATAGGGAATTCCTTGATTTTGCTGAATTATTGTTGTAATTACGTCGTGAGATTAATCCCTTGCGGGGACGAATGATCAACTATCCTGATTGGCAACCGTATGCTGTATTTGCGGAACGTCACATTGCAATACCGTGGGTTCCACTCACCGCTCATGGGTCGTTGAATGCATGCATTGTGGTAATAATGCATAAATATGGCTTACCACAACGCACTTACCACGAGTATTGTACTGGCGTTATGTCCTCCTTATAGCTACATTACGAAAGCATTGGCTGTTATATTTTAGTTTACATATTGGGTACGCATCTTAAAACAGTGTAGACTGGTCAAGGGATTGCAGTGCGGCACGAACCTACATCGCAGAGCATTTCCCATTTGATATATGACAAATGCAATACTATTGTGTAGTGCAATCTGCGTCCAGTGCAGGTGGTGCAAGCGACTAACACGTGTATATGTGCTCTTGCCTCTCGAATGTGTCGATGCTTCATGTATGACTTCTGATATTACACCCGGGTTGTGGGTCGTCGTACTTCATCGCTGATGGTGCCAGTGCACTACCATAACTTGGCTGCCAGAAAGTGTCTGACCTGTGTCTTAGGGGTCCGAACGGATATATATATATATTCAACCACGATGATCCACACACATTAGACTGCAACTTGCGATACGGGCACTTGACTTCTCCCTTACGCATAGACTGAAGACTCTTCTCGACACCCGACACCCGACGCCCAACACCCGACACTCGATTGACATCACAGACATGTCATGCCATGCCATATCATGCCATGCCATGCCATGCCATGCCATGCCATGCCATGCCACACAGCGTCTTTATGACCGTAATGAAACCTCACATTAAGGACCCAGATGCTGCAGCATGCTGTATCGGTCGCTAGATCGAATCGCCGTGACATCTGAGCCGCTCTCGAGACCCGCCTTTTTTTCTTTTGAAGAGCACTTCTCGCGTTCCGTCAGTGTTAACACTATGAAACCCCTGTTTCAGCGGTGTTAATTACTGACGAGATTAGGAACATCGCCACCATGCTAGCCCCAAAATATGTTTCATACGACACATGTTGGGCGCTAGGAAGCTTGCCCCCTCAAATTTGGTCACTCGAAGCGGATATTGGGGTCCCCGCTTCGAGTGGCGAGGGGCGGTAAACGGCATCCTCGAAACGTCATTCACTTGGCGTTCTGAAGAAGGGAGTGACTGTCACTACTTAATACAACTTAGTGAACATATGTTAAACGTTGTTAACGCGTAGATGCGCTTCATCCGCTCAACGTTCGTTGGCGGCATGAAGCACTTCTTCCGCTTGATCTCCGCGTGATGTCGCTAGACTGTCGCTAGGCTGCCGTAGAAGTGAACCAGACAGGCAATCATGCATACTACTCTGATTTCTGTACAAGTGTGTATACACATATAAGTCTGGATAGGTAATCGATGAAGTGGCAGTGGTACAGGTGGCCATTGGAGCCAGCTGGTGAAATAGAGCCGGTCATATCTGCAACCCACTTCTGGCCGGATCGGAGGTCAAGTGTCCTCAATTCAGTGCGCCGGCCAGCGGGCAGTAATGGCCGCCCGAGAACAATGCCAAGTAGATCATAGAGCTGAAGTAAGCCTGCCGCAAAGCCGTGTCTCGTGACTGCATGAAACTCCACAAAGCGGGGACTGGCCCGAACAGGGGTGTTTCTGTGAGTCCTTGAACATGATACATATCTCGAATGGTGTACCGTCAATAAAGACTCTGCCTGGGCCGCCGTCTGACCCTGCTGGAGTAAGGGGGTGACTGGAGGCATAGATGTGCTTATGTAAGAAGCCGAAGAGCTGTTTAGTGCCTTTAGGGTAGATGTGAAGAACCTCCATAGCACAAGTCGTGTGCCATATCTGATGGTTGGGCATAACGGCATATCAATAGGGGCAGATCCAGAAATACAGTAGGTGGTATTGTGCGGGTCAAGAGGAAAGTCATGGTTGCCTTTTGGGCGTGTAGCTCGATGCCCAAGGCAAGCTGCATGGTGGGGATGTCGAAGAACATCAGGTGGGATGTGGGACTACCGCGCCTTGCCACCCAAATCCTCGGAACACCCCTAATTCTTGTGCAAAAAGTCGTTGATGTAGACTGTGGTAGGTGGGGGCATTGGAGGAGGTGTGACCCGAGCATGCGGTTGCGCTGACGGAACAGAGCGTAGCGAGCGACCCGCTTCGATTCGTGCGGCGTGCGAGGTGTCCCAAGACACTAGAAGAGTGGCGGAATAATACTTTTGGGATGGTTGGTGGGGGGACAGGGTAGTGGGGAGGTTCGAAATGCAGGCCAACTCTCAAGGTTCGGGTCTTGCGCGCACGTGGGTCCGCGCAAGGCTGAAAAAACTAGACCGGCATAGATATATGGCCAATGCATCCAAACTCGGTCTCGTGGTGCCATGTGCATTGAAAAGAATGTCCTGAAGGGTCACTCGACCGTTGGGATGGCTTGGAGCCCCATGGATCCGTCGATTTTGAAGGGGGGGGCTGGGGCAGGATATCTCTATGACGGTCCACCTCCCAGAATTGGTGGGACGGCAGGTAGGGAGCAGTTGGCGTGCTCTAGCGGCGTGTAGCTCGATGCCCAAGGCAAGATGCATGGTGTGCTAAGAGGCGAGCACACGAGCCCGAAACGCAAGTGTATCAGTATGAGTATCGAGTACAGTATGGGCAAAAACGGCCCAAGTACAAAAAGTACAGTACTCGGTACGAAGTATGGTATTGCGTATAGTCACATAGAACCGAAATGACACATGGGGGCATGGCCAGGGGGTGAGACCCATGGCCAGCACTAACTGTTTTTTTCCCAGAAACCCATGGGTTTTGGGGTCTAGCACTAACGGTTTTGGCTCTGAAACCATGGGACCCCTAGACGTAGTACTAACGGTTCTGTCTCGAACCATGGTACCCCTAGCCATAGTACTATCGATCCCCCCCATCGGGGCATGGGTCCCCCGGGCAACACTTAAGGATTCAGCATTATCTCATTTTGCACCTGCCCAAGGGTCCGGCCGAGCTACTCGATCCGATCGCGATATCCGGAAAATGCGATCTTTCATCTGAAGATCTGATCACTTTCCGAAGTCTTTCCGATCAGTCCAAGACAATTTCCAAGACTATTCCAACGCAAGACGAGAACTCAGCCTCACGAACGCAGTACAAAACCTAGAAGCCGACTGCTCTGTCACATTTTGTGGAAATGCGTGCACGGAAGCCCACTTTGCAGGGCAATATTCACTCCGACAAAATGAAGTTTGGTGCCTTGCTGTTATCGGTTGTCTTGATGCTCTTCTGTATTTTTGTGGGCATCAAGCGTCAGCGCGATCCTACCGAACGGAATCACGGGGAGTGAGACCCCCCCCCCCATAAGGTGGGGGGTGTCTGCCTCCTGCTTTCCTCCCTCGGACAGCCGTGTCACTTGCACCGTGCCTCACCGCCCTAACTGTCGAAGCATTGCACAAAACACCTAAGTATTTTATGCAACCTATCTTAGTCTTGCCGAGTTTCGTGTTCTCACCGCGCTACGTACCATATTATATATATATATATATACATGGGGATAAGCCATCAGTCGACATTTCGCTTAATTCAAAGACGCCGACATCTCATTTTGATCCACATCGGGGCGCACACTATTTCTGATCCACATCGGGGCCGACATTTTGCTTTAATTCACATCGGGGCAGACATCTCATTTACCTACATCGGGGGCCGACATTTGATTTTAATCCACATCGGCGGCTGGCACGCCTAAACGTTTCACATCGGATGTAGACATCTCATTTTAATCCACATCGGGGGTTGACATTGCATAGCATGCGTAAACAGAAGACACGCGCAACGATATAATGTAAACGAAACATAACTACGCAAATCCAACCGGTAGATATGTAACTCGTATTACGATGAGCATATCTACCGGCTGGATTTGCGAAATAATGTTTTTTGGTGCCGCAAACGATGAAAGACTGTCTTGTTTGGCGAAATGAAACAGTTTTTCACTGCTGGACACTCCAAAAAACATTATTTCGCGAATCCAACCGGTAGATATTTTCATCGCGATGCGATCTACCGGTTGGATTTGCATAATTATGTTTTGTTTACATCATATCCTTACGTTGAAGGTAATGCATACCCCCGATGTGGATTAAAATGACATGTCTACCCCCGATGTGGATTAAAATGAAGTGTCGCCCTCTGCCCCGATGTGGCTCGTCCCCATGTGGATTAAAATGAGATGTCGAGCTCGATGTGGATTTAAATGAAAATGTCGGCCCCGATGTAGACTTATCCCTATATATATATACACATTTTGTATATATATATATATATATATCACCGTACCGCGTTTTCACTGTTTCTCTCAGGTTACGGGCTGCACCACTTCTGTGGCACTCGTTGGCATTTCTGATTTCCGTCTAGTCGAACGCACCGATTACTGCACTGAAACCCTCACCGCGACTGTATCCGCCGACCGGATAGCCGACAACACGCCTTACCGCCAACTGAAATTACTCCCGACTTTCAACTGTTTCCGCCAACCGGAATGTCATAGCAAACATCGACTACGAGACCGCGTGGGGTATTGCGGGGTTTGATTACCCCGCGAAACGCCCCTCACCAGCAGCGTCGGCGAACGGCTCGGTATCTGGTGGTGCTCCCGCAGATTCTCCGCTTGAACCGAAGCCTTCGTTGACCCACGACCCGATCTTGCGCACCAACGTTGTGTTGGTACGCGAGAAACCCACTCATCGAGAGATTCGACCCGTCGACTTCCTTGAGAACACCGAGAATTTACGGAGCACTCCGTATCGGGCTTCCACACGCGGGGTGCTTGTGGAGCCCCTCACCAAATCTTTCGAGTACGCCGAAAACGTCATCACCGACCTCAAAGCCCGTGGGTACCAACCCAAGGGCTCTACTGGATTCTCCTTAGATGGCGACAACGCCAAGAGCGACTTCCTCGCGCTGCGTTCAGCCATGATCACTGTCCTCAAGCCGCTCGACATCATTGAGACGGCCAAGATCTTCGACTTGGACTTGGCGTACGCCACTTACCACTACGACGTCAACTCCATCGTCAACTCCATCGTACGCCACTTACCACTACGACGTCAACTCCGACGTCTTCACCATGCTCTCAGTGCTGCTGCGTGGGGCAGCGCTGAACGTGTAACACCCCTTCGACGGTCGCGCGCTGCTGCTCCGCCTGCATTTTGAGGTGGAGGGTGTCCAGCGTGGTGACAGGGGGCGCTTTATGGAAGAGATGCGGTCCCTACGCCTGAACGAGCGCGAGGACCCACAGCCTACCCTCGACAAATTACGGGAATTGGGGGACGAGCACCGCGTTTATTACAACGACTTCACGGACAAGGACCTCGTCGAGACGTTTCTGGTGGTGCTCGAGAAGTCCACTGCCGTCTCCCCTTATGAGGCCCCCCTCTACCAACACGTCATCGAAGATCTCAACACTGCTGCCGTCACCCCGGCCTTTGACACCGTCGCCTTACGCGTCCGACACATCTGGCAGCGCGAGGGCGTCAGCCGCCTCGCTCGATTCCCGCCGCCCACCCCGCCGGACTCTGGTGGTGACGGGTGGACCCGTCGGCCCGCATCTGGTGGTGCACGCGCCATGGCCCTTCGGGCCGCCTCCGTGCAGGAGGCGGTCGGCGAATGGAGGACCAAAGGCGGCCCCTACCGTACGTGGGAAGGGACGGGCAAGCCGTGCTTCGTGTGTTACAGGACTTGGGGCCTGATGGACGTCCATGCCGAGACCAAGGGCCTGTGCCCTTGGGTGTGCAAGACGGCTTTTTCGGATGGTCGTGCTCCCCTTTCGCTCGAGAGTCGGTTCCCAGACCGCCCCCACCGCACGAGACCCCGCCAGCTGCGGAGGGGCAAAATCCAGCGGCGGCCTTCACTTTCCGCCCACTGGACCCTGATCCCGCAGTTGATGCGGACCCAGTTAATGCGCCGCTCGATCCCGACTTGCTGGACATTTCTCTTGCATCACGAAGAGTGTGATATATATATAGTTAAGATATATATTCACAGCTTCAGGAAACAGTCAGGAACGGGCAAAACGGCTAAGACAATTTGATAACACAATTACTCAGGGTTTTGTGTGTGTCGGATTGTCGGTCGGAGAGCAAGTGACAGACTGCAAGTGACACTCGCAGTAAGGGGTGACACAGAAAGGGAGGTGACTGTCAGTGACACAAAGTCACCCCCTTCATGACACCACCTCACCCCGAAGGTATGAGGTCACAGGCAGGATGCAGCAATTCACCCTAGGTCCTAGCTAGTACACAAATGTTACTCGGCCCAATGGGACCTTTTTCAGTCCATCTAGTGGCGGATCCCCGCGTGGGCGATGGCTAAGCAACAACTGCATGTCTAGGCTTGCTAGGTCACAACACAAAACTGCCGACGTCTGTACTAATTCTTGGTGCGGATGAATTTCGGCGGCGGTGGTGCCCTCGATGGTGGAGGGTGTCGAGTGCCACCAAGGTGATGGTCAACCAATTCCTGTACGGTGCCAGAGCCAAAAGCGGCCAGGCACCACCATAGCGAATGCGTCGATGGAGAGGGGGTAGGGAGGTGGAAAGTGAAAAATGCGGAGAGGGGACGTGATTGCGTACATGGGAAGAAACCCAAAAGGGACGATGGCGAGGGGCGAAGTGAGTGCGATAGCACCACCAGAAACCACCAGGTGGCGACTAGGGGGCGTGTAAGGCGAAGGCGAGGGAAGCGGAGAGATGAAATCGTTGGAGTCAGAGCGCTTGCTGTCGACGATGGAAACGTTGGCGTCGAGGTCGATGTCTGGTGCGCAAGCCCCACCAGACACCACCAGAGTGTTGCCAGAGGCAAAATGTCGTTGTCGAAGTAAGTTGAGTACGGATCTCACGGCGGACATGCGTACACGTTGACGCGAAGAAGCCATGACCAGCAGAGCTGCAAAATCTGAGGCCCTTAACACCTTAAGGGCGAATTGCCATACTGCTCATACTGATCCTGTTTTCTAGGAACATATTTTCACGTTTTCGGCAATAACTCAAGTTCTAGACATCCATTTGCCACGATTCTTCGCATATATCATATTGCGGAACTAGATGGATGATAAGACACTTCATTATCACTCGCACCGTACTGTATGTGCACACATGAATATATGTGACCCATCATCACCATACTTAAGGAAATTCTGTCGAACAGCTGTTGGGGGCATTTTTGGGCATGCGCCATGAACATGCCACCACTATTGACTTGATGTTATGAGTGGGCAATGACGTATCATGGTGTATACCAATAATGGGGGGAAATACCATATCCTTGATTTGAAGCCTTTAGAGCACTCTCCATAGAGTACGCTTTTGTCACCTGGCAGCAGAACACCCCTGCACTTTCCACAAAGTCCTCCACTCGATAAACCGAGTTTGGTGGGCATTGAAGGGTTGAGGGACCTCGCCCAACTCCCCAATATGGACACTAATACTTCATAAATATCCAATAGTTGACTACCGTGGTAGTTATGGATGTTTCCGCCCTAATACTGATCCCATACTGCTAAAAACGAATTCGCCCTTACGGTGTTAAGGTGGGGTTTCAAGGCGCGAAGGTAACTTTTCGAAAAAGTAGCCAAATCGAGCGATGTAGGAGTCAAATTTGGGTAGAATGCGACGAGGAAAATGGAGGTGAGGTCAAAAATAACGTAAGGTAAGCCAGTTTTGCTGCAGAAGAAGCGCTGCTGACCAGGGTGTAAAGTAAAGTTTTGAAAACGAAAATGAGAACGTAGATACGAAGATACGAGGTGGTAAATTAACCGAAAAACGTTGGTGAAGATGCGCGGAAAAGTTCCGGGAGATACGTGGCCGCAAATAGATACGTTGTAGATACGTGGAAGCAGTCGTTGAAACGGAGATACGTTGAAGATACGTTGCGGCGAAGATGCGTAGATGCGTAGATACGAAGATGCGTGTAGATACGGGAAATAGCCAAAGCACCGTTTACGAAAATACGTGGAACAGGCCGATAACCTCACGAAGAGTGTGATATATATATATATAGTTAAGATATATATTCACAGCTTCAGGAAACAGTCAGGAACGGGCAAAACGGCTAAGACAATTTGATAACACAATTACTCAGGGTTTTGTGTGTGTCGGATTGTCGGTCGGAGAGCAAGTGACATACTGCAAGTGACACTCGCAGTGAGGGGTGACACAGAAAGGGAGGTGACTGTCAGTGACACAAAGTCACCCCCTTCATGACTGCACCAGGTGTGGATGATGCGAGCGCCGATGACGATGAGCTGTTCAAGCCCACTCTGGCCATGATTGCGGGGGAGGAATCTGACGATGAGGAATGGCCGGCTTTTGCCACTGGCCTTGTCTGGGTCCCACCTACCGCTCGTGGCTAGAACATTTAGAATTAGTACTTGCCGCTCTACATTTGTTAACCAGCGTTGGCGGATCGTGCCCTTCTAGCTGAGCTGAAAAAGGCTCCTTAGGGTTTCGGATGTAGGATGGCCGGCAGGCCGTGATTGACATTGTGCTTTGTGACACCTCTCCCCTTCGGGAGGAGGTGGTGTTACCATGGGGAGTGAGACTTCCCCCCCCATAAGGTGGGGGGTGTCTGCCTCCTGCTTTCCTCCCTCGGACAACCGTGTCACTTGCACCGTGCCTCACCGCCCTAACTGTCGAAGCATTGCACAAAACACCTAAGTATTGTATGCAACCTACCTTAGGTTTGCCGAGTTTCTGTGTTCTGCCACCTGCGCCACAGCCTGGTTATATATATATCACCGTACCGCGTTTTCACTGTTTCTCTCACGGAAAGCGAAGTATTACGCTTTGATTGATGGGCACTCTAATCTGTCCGCGTACTATAGTGCTGCGGCTGAGACCACTTTTTTGACAAGAAGTGAGAAATATATATATAAGGATATATATATGTCGGGCGCTGAGGAGCGGAACTGTCTCGCAGGGGCAGGTGCTCTCGGATACTAAGATGATATAAAATACTGAGATAGGTGTTTTATAGCACACCGTGACACACGTGACAACGGACACTGGTGACACATCGGGCTGAGGGGTGACGGACAGGAGACCCACTGTGCCCCCCCCTTACAGTGGGGGTGGCAAGATTGGGCTCCCCGTGACACCACCTCACCCCGTGGGGTTGAGGTGTCACCAGGCAAAGAGGCAGGAGCACTGCAGGGTCTAGGAGCCACACCGGCTCGGGCAATCCGGCATGTGCCATCCCAAAGTGTTCGAAAGTCCATTGCTAAGCTAATCTAAAGAACTCAGGTCCCTCGAGGATCATCACACACCGTGCAGGCATGGAGAAGGGTCAATGCTGAGCTGTGCTTTGTTGTCGGAATCTCACTGGCGGCGGCGTCACCCTCGATCGCATGCGTCAAGCGCCAGTGAGGCAATACTCACCCCTACAACGTTCAACCAACGCCAGTGCGATGCCAGAGCCAAAAGCGGCCTGGCACCACCAGAGCGGATGCGTCAACGAAGAGGGGGCAGGGGGATGGAAGGTGAAAAATGCGGCGAGCCCCCACTCTGCCGCCAATGAGCGCGCAAGCAGAGGGGAGAATCGGTGGGGTTGGTGTTGTAACACCACCGCACACCACCACACAGTGGCCAAGGGGCACGAAGGGTGGAGCGGAGAGCGGAGGATGCTGCGGACGCAACTCGTCGTGCTCAGAGTTGTCGTCATTGGCGAAGGCGATAGACTCGATGCTGGTGTCTGGTGCATAAGCACCACCAGACACCACCAGACCATAGCCAGGTGCAGGATGCCGTCGATGGACTCGAAAAGATGCAAACGCCGAATGAACAGTTGGCATGCGCGCATTCTGGCGGTCAGCGGACATGGCGTGGCTGACCGCTGGCTGGAGAATTCCGCGAACGCGAAGTTAGGGTTCCCAAGCGAAGACATAACTTTCTGAAAAATGAACCAAATCCAGCGATGGATGGGTCAAATTGGGGTAGATTCTGACGAGGAAGACGCCGGCGACGTCAAACAAGTCGTGCGGCAAGCCAGTTGTCCTGCAGGAGCGGTGCTGCTGTCCAGAAAGGCGAGGGCGCGTTTGGGTGCGTGCCTAAAACGTAACTCTTCGTAAAATTAACCAAATCGGGCGATGTAAAAGCCAAATTGGGGTGAAATTCGACGAGGAAAACGGCGGTGAGGTCAAAAATAACGTGCGGTAAGCCAGTTTTGCCACAGTTCGGGCGCTGCTGTCCAGAGTGTAGGGCACGTAGTTGGGAATGGTCGGAAATGCGTAAAAACGGCAGGGCACAATTGTAGCCCAATACTGCTTACGGTTTGATGATCAATTCTTGTCGCGGCCGCGATCTTCAACGGTGGCCGGGGTCGGGATATAGTTGCTGTCGTAAGGACGAAACAGCCGCCGTCGGTTGCGGCGGTCGGGATTGTCGAAAATGTGTAAAAACAACAGGGCTCAACTGTGGCCCAAATTGCCCACGGTTTGGTGATAAAATTTTGGACTCGGCCGCGATCTTCAACGGTGGCCGGGGTCTGGATATAGTCGCTGCCGTAAGGACGAAACAGCTGCCGTCGGTTGCGGTGGATTCGAGGAGATTCGGTTCGCCCTCCAAGGATCAAAAGTAAACAACGAACACCCACAAGTGGTGGCCGATAACCTGACAAGAAGTGAGAAATATATATATATAAGGATATATATATGTCGGGCGCTGAGGAGCGGAACTGTCTCGCAGGGGCAGGTGCTCTCGGATACTAAGATGATATAAAATACTTAGGTGAGTGTTTTATAGCACACTGGCAACCGTGACAACGGACACTGGTGACACCTCGGGCTGAGGGGTGACAGACGGGAGACCCACTGTGCCCCCCCCTTACAGTGGGGGTGGCAAGATTGGGCTCCCCGTGATTTTTCTAGTGCTATGGCATTTTCGTGTCCAACCCTACCCTTCAAACCCAGGGTACCCCCGGAACTTAGCACTATCACAAATCACCTGTCCATGGTTACCCCATGGACAGGACCCCAGGTATGCCCCATGTGATATGACTGTGAGGCTCCTCAGACTGTGTACAGTACGGAGTACTATATTGTATATAAGACATAGAGTGTCACCGTAAGTTCCGAGTTGAGTGCCGAGATGAGTTCCGAGATACATAAAAACTCAAGTGTTGCCAGCTTCGGAGAAGACAATTGAACTGTGAAAAGTAACATAATAAGTGTACATATATATCCAAACATCCTGTCAGCAGGAATTCATCTCTTGCGT
Organism: Cymbomonas tetramitiformis; assembly: GCA_001247695.2. NCBI lineage: Eukaryota > Viridiplantae > Chlorophyta > Pyramimonadophyceae > Pyramimonadales > Pyramimonadaceae > Cymbomonas > Cymbomonas tetramitiformis. The sequence goes on from LGRX02000435.1 coordinate 16,652, forward strand.
TGGCAACTTACAGCGCCATATAAAGTGACGCCACAAGTCAGATTTAGTGATATACCCAAAAGTGTACGCTCCCCTACTTTTCTCCCTGAAACGTTTCGCTATGTTATCCCGCCTCTCCCTAATATGAGGTGATATCGTATGTATATGACTGTGCATATCATGACTGTAAGGCACTAAAATACTGGGTAACTCGATCGCTCTTTCAAACGTCCAAATGTACATAACCAAATTCTTTTTATCAAAACAGATATGTGGATATTGCCCGCTGTGTTCTATTGAAGGCTTTTCGACGTATACCCATCAAGTTGGCAGATTAAGCGTTCTGTTGCGGAGCAGTTCAGTGCTCTGAAGCTACTACAAGAACCGATCTCTGTGGGGCCTTACGCGGTACACGTTGAGTTCTGCTGAGACCCTGACTGGAAACGAGACCTGTAACCCCAAGAGATGCGCAGTTCAAATTCTGTTTCCACTGCCTTTGGGGAGGAGCTTGATGATTTTATCGAAAAATCGAGCACCTCATCCAGTATATTGAGTGGTGGCGGAGTGTTAAACGGGTGAAAATGTAGCCTTCGGCTTTTAGTGTTGACTCGCCACCTTCCCTTTTTACAGGACTTAAAATTTCACAACCAAAAGATAATGACCTGGGTATTTGGATATGGTTCTCTCGTATGGCGTCCCTCCTTTGAACACACAGCGACGCTGAAGTGCTACGTCAAAGATTATGCGCGTGTTTGGACTCAAGGTGACTCATTACCGACTGTAGCTGTGAACACCAACGCGTGTCTTCCGAACGTGTCTAGATTTAACTTCACTGGAAAGCGTGCTGTTCAATCTGCAGGATCCACGGACCACAGAGGAACGCCAAGTCATCCAGGTCGCACAGTAACTCTCGAGCGCCGTGTAGGGGTATTTCCTTTTCCCAGCAGGCCTGCCCTCTGTCTCGCCTTGATGTTCAAGCTCTACTGGAAAAGAATACCATATTTTATCACGTCAAGAGCCAAGTGGTGTACATAGCAGCTCCGATGTGACACGATTGGCACGTGGCCGTAAACTTACGCCGAGTTTATGGAATATGCTCGCTACGAAACAGGCCCAGACTTGGGGGACGGCATACAAGCTTCCTGAGGACAAGCGAGAACAAATCATCGAGGTGAGAGGTTTGAAGTCTTTCTCACCGAAAAGATTCAATGTCCTGCCGCTGTACAGCTCTTGGGTACTAGCCTAGAACACAGAACGCGTTGTGCAGCGACAACATCTCCAAACGTACAATTTTGGTAAAAAGTCTGTAGAACTAGTTTGCCAGTCTCTTGTGTGAAGATATACTGGTTTGTTCGTGCTCCTACTTCATGCGTTGGTGGTAACCTTGGAGCGACACTGCAGTGCGCCCTTGAACGTGCGAAGTTTTGCAGACTTTCCTGTAAACCCAGGCGAGTGGAGTCATGCAGTGCACTTCATGGGAAGCCGTAGCTTTTCAGGTGCAATGTAAAGGGTCAGATCTCCTGTCTTCCAAAGATCGGTTAGGTTCTGGTCTCGCGCAGAGAACAGCTTTCCGCGGCTGTGTCCACAGGCAAACTCGTTGTTAATGATGAAAGAGCTCAGGAAAAGGTCACTCACAACGTTCCCTTTGTTCAACCGAGCGTTTTGCAGATGCGCTTTCCAGATAGCTGCTAAGATGGCTGTGGTTCCTCTCAGAGGATCGGCTATAGACTTTTATGCGACCTTGCACCCTCATCTTTGAACACGGGGTTGGGGTGACATACAGTACTTGGAAGTGCGGGAGAAGCAGTATGACGTCCGGGAAGTCTTGCCTCTATTCACCGAGCTCTCACAAGGAGAAGCTGTGGCCCCTGCCGTTGAAGACGCCCTCGTGTACGCTAATCTTGCTCGCCTTAACTTTCGCACTCACCTTCCTGCTTTCTCGACCCTCTGCTCCCAAAGAGTGTTGCCCACGACTTTTCCCTCCGGTAGTGTCAAGCTGCTGGTTCAAGCATCGTGATGTTGTTGGCAACCTCAGGAATTGAATAGATTTTAGCATATAAGTTTTGACGTGTAGTGATTCACTGATGCCTATGGTCACGCCGTTGTGGAATCGGTCCATAAGCTCGACAACGGAAACCAGTGGAATGTAAGAGCCGTGATTAATGTGAAGGATTATGAGGTGATACTCATGCATGGCTTCGGAGTCTCATTCAAGCGTGAGGCGTGACGATGGAGTATAAGGTGAGAACTCCGCAATGACATAGAACGCGCCGACGCCCATCTTTGCACAGGTACATCGCAACCGAGGAGAGTGCAAATTACCTAGGAGTGGCCACGATTGACGACCTGGCAATGTACGACAACCATCTCTAACCTCACCTTTAGAGCTCCCTTGTGAGGAAAGACAGCGGTCTCTAACCTCACCTTTAGAGCTCCCTTGTGAGGAAAGACAGCGGTCTGTCGGTAGGCTCGCTTGCAAACCACTGGGGTAGGTTTCTAGGGCTTAGTGCAAATAATAGAACACATGTGGTTTAGGGTTGAGGTGCCGATCGTGAACATAGCAGCATGCACCTTGATAACAATGCTGGCGATGATGACCTTGTCAGCGTTGGTCAGACAACAGCAGTGCCGGGTGTCGAGCTTTGCCAATTGCCTTCTAGTCGTGTGGGGCCCACACCGAAAGACTACATGTGGAAGGGCATGGGACTCTCTTGTGGAGTGATGGGTGCAGGCAAATGGCGACTGCACGAGGCCCTTCCGGTGAAAATGCAGAATACTTGTACAGGTCTGATACTCCTCACAGCTCTCCAGCTTTCACGGCCCCAGCAGGCGCCAGGGCCCAATCGTGTGACACTCCGCACGGCTGTCCAGCTTTCATGACCCTAGCAAGCGCCACGGAGGAGGGTCGTGGAGAACAGCATTTCTGGACGATAGCGCCTCAGTGTTAAGCAATTGATGGGAACGATAACGCCCCTAGTGTTAACCGATGCCGTTCCCATCGCATCATCTGCCGAGAATGATAGCGCCGCACTGAGAACAATTGGCCAGAACACGGGATGATTATGTAACGATATAATGTAAAAGAAACAGCATTGTATCGATGTTGTCCCGAGCATACTATCTCTGTCCGTGACGGTGTCAACAAACCGGGGATAGTAGCTACAACTTGCATGCCGGATCTGGTCCCATCGTGCTGCACACTCGAGAGACCTAGATCGACGTGGGCCATTCATGTCGTAAGTCTGAGCTGCGTGGCCTGATCTAGGCGATTCGTGCCGCATACTTGGGCGGCTGGGCCTCATCTAAGTCTGTAAGTTGTAAGCAGCCCGGCCATCCAATCATCATGCTTGAGCCGCTTGGCTGGATTTGGCCCATCGGTATGCACAACGATGCAAGATGTGATATGCCAACTCGGCTATGTGTAGTTTCATCACTGTGGCGGCATCTGATCTGGCAGATGGCACGGCTTGTGGATGGCACGGCTTGCGGATGTCACGGCTTGTGGATGTTTTTCTTCTGCGTCCTGATGTGATAGTTTCAATAAACACCGAGCACTGCACGCTTACCTGCTAATTTGTGGCATGTGGCAGGCTTGCCGAAGCGATGCGGGAGATGGGTACGCCACAACTGACTTCGTGGCCCCAAATGCTCGGAAATGGGGTGTTTTGGATGTATCGTGAGAGCGGCCGCTGCATTGAGCATCCAATCAAATGCATTTGCACCATGATTGCCAGAATCCATCTGCATCAGGTGGTTAGGTTCCCCAAACATGCGCCCAACAATCGCGCATGTTTGTCGCGGGACTTGAGTTGAACTCCTCCACTGCACTTTCGCATGATACTCTTGACGATATTCAATGCCTACCCTCGTAGCTAGGTCCGACCATTTTGCAGCGCGCTTGAGTGCGCCGCGCCGCGTTATGTTGCGTTGTGCTCGATTGCACTGTGTGAAGTGACAACTATAGTGCTACACAAAGCCATTCACTGATCTCATCTCACGCAAGATCCATGATTTGATGAGTGCACCTCGCGATGTCGCTCAGAAACACACAGTCGGGAGCATCCATTCAGAGATATCAAATGCTTAGAAACGCCAGCGCCGCATCACAGCACATCGCGTGTCACAGCACATCGCGCAAGACTAGAGATTCAGCAATACCCCACAAAACAAGTCCAAGCAAGGTGTATGCGTTGCGAAGGACCGGCAGAAGGGCTGCGCTGCAGGTGTACTGGACAAGGACTTGTATCGGCTCGAGGAAAAAGTGAAGGCACTGAAGGCTCAGATGCCTGGACAAACTTGAGTGACTTACTCGGTTGGTTGCCCGATCCCGCTGCTTGATTATCCTACTAGCAATTAGTTTGTGCTTTCCATGATGACCAACAATTGCAAGGTCTACGAATTTGAGCTAATCCTCGACTTGCTTTTTCCCTATTATCACTTGATCAATGGTAAAAGGCGCCCTGCATAGCATTCATTGGATAACTAGCCTTTGTCTTGTGGGCAGCAGGAGTGAAGGTCTACTTCCGAATGCGTTAGTTTTAGTCCAAAGTCTACCGTAACAGAATTGAGATTTTGATTGGGAAATTCCAAAGAACGAGTGGCGAGTCTGTGTCTGGTTCGACCCCCGCTGATGCATTTCTCAGGATGTTGGCTACCCGGCTACTCTTGAATCGAACCAGCTTTTGCCCTTTCATGTATCATTCGGGTCTCAGCTCGATCGATGCATTTTCGGAAACCACGGAAATTCATGGGCTCCGGCTTACATAATTATTGTCGCTCAATCTCAATGCCATGTTACAGAGCCTACACGCTGCTCAAGTCTCCTGCATGTCGTCCTCCAGGCCTCCCATCGGCGGGCTAGCCAGCCGCATCCACTCGTTGGCCAAGAATGTATCAGTTTCGGTGTGGGACGCACCCGGCCTCTCCCCTAGCAGCCTCCATTAGCCGCCGAGCACACCACTTGGCACAATCCACCTCGGTGCCCGCCTCCACCATACTGCATTCCCGGAGCCTTCCCAATGCTCAAGGAGCTCCTTCGTCTACTGCCCCCCATACGTTGCCTGGTAGTCACTGCCCTTCTCTCGGCGCATCTCCACCGCACGCTCGTAATTGTGCTAGCACTTGCTCCTGCTACATTGCCGGTGCTGGTGTTCTGGTCTCAAAAGTCCCGACCACATAGGTGCAGAGCTTTAGGGTGAGCGACTATCCTTGGCAGTAGGACGATCACATACGGGCGCACAGGTCCCTCGGTCGCCGGCCGGGCAGTCTCGTGCATCGCGCTCACAAAAGCATGCGAGTTGCAGCGTCTTCAGACGGTAATTGTTCGTGGTGAACACTTGGAGCGCTGTAGCAGCACCCTCACGGTCCGAAAGTTGTGCTGGCTCTCTCCTTCGCTTTTCTGATGGCGGGAAAGTTGTACTAGGGCTCTCATCTTCGCTTCCCTTACGGCTGATCTCTTGCAGCCCATTCCTTTCCGCCAGCATGGTTGACGGGTCCACTGTACGCGTCTAACACACTGCCTGTACTTGATTGAAATTTCCTTATTCAGGATGTCCATCAACCTCGTCATTGTACAACTGCAACATTCAGGTGCCAAGAGTGGGAAAAGGGATGTTCTCATCGTAGATGGCATACCCGATCTTTCTCCAATATTCCAATTCCCTTGTTTCCCCTAATTATATGGGGAGGAGGAGGAGGTTCCCCTTTCGCAGCCACGTCCAGTCAGAGGATGTGCCGGTTGAGTTCAACCATCTGGGCAATCATCGAGGAAAGGTTTAGCTATTGGCGCCACCAGCTCTTCTTCTCCTAGAAGAGGAGGCCAACTCGATAAATTGCCACCACCAGTCCAGCCTTCAACTCAATATCAAATTTCTTGGGCTTCGTTCCCTTGGATGTTGTCTCAAAAGGCACAATCAGAACTAGGGGATTTACTTTATAGTGTGCTACACAGAAATTCTCATAGAGAAAATGCCATGTTTTTTCTTTGCAAAGTGCAAAAATACAGTTGAGTCCATGTCTAATTGCACATCTCCTTCTCCACTTGTCAGCATATTGGCTACTAATGGGCGAATCAAGTTGCCATTTGCCCATTCACCTGTAATCCAAAGCTCAGATTGATTGGTGAATTTGTATATTGCTTTAAATATATGTGAGGTCAGCACGGCCATTTCGTTCCAGTTCTACAATTTTGATCTTTGTACTCAACGTGATGAGCGACCCCTCGTGTCTTCGCCTGCCGTTGTCCTAAGGATCACGACTCCTGCTGGTGTTAGAAAAAACACGACATTCACATTCGCATGGTACCCGAGCATGTTACGTCAGCGTAACCATCTTGTTCGTTCTCTACTATCTTGAGCCACGAACGCGGAGCTGCCCACATTCAGAAATTTGCACAATGTTAGGTTCGTTGCATCAAATTTTGTTAAGAGAACATGCGTGTTAGATCAATCCAGCATTATTTATCTAATGTGTTACCGGTGTTCAGTTACCCTTGCATTGAATTAATGTTGACTAGTGTTACCGTATACAAATATGACATGGGTGCACTATTTCCGCATGTGCCAAAGAACATTTCCTAAACAGTGTTACTACATTGTTGTGCGCGGTTATTTGCGCACTGCTATGCATATCTCACACTGTAGATTTCTGAAAAGTCATATGCACACAATTCACATCAATTGCACCATTCATGCAAGCACCATTATATAATTTCACAAAGTATGCCACCTGCAGTGGTTTGCTGGGGTTACTAGTGAAAATGTCTTCGTGCAAGCATCATGGTTCAAGCAACTAATGAATATGGCACGCATAGGCAGACATCTTGTAGTGAAAATGCAGAAATTGCTAATAATGAGGCACTAATGCACAAATTCATCAGGTTGTTCACAACCATTGCACCAAGGTTGTCAATCAGCCTGATACCGCAAGCAGTCTAATCGCTTGATACTCAGCTTGATGGTGTGATAATGGTTTGATCATCGCATTTGATCATCCGATTACCTTTTTAAATCACTGGCAGGGATATAGTCCGGTATCGATTGTGCCCAAAGTCGAAAGCATCGATACTATGGGCGATGCGGCGTCCATTTCGATGTAACTATCGGCGTTTCATCGATCGGCCAGGATAGCGTATACTAACTGTGTATTACGTCACATGGTAACCCATATGTAAACGATGAGCAATCAATATCATCGAACACATACCAATAACCGATAGCCAAAATCGGAGTATCATTTGCAAATGATAGCAAATTAAAGAACCAATACCGCCCCTTGATCTATTCGGATCGTGTGATTAACAACCTCGCATCGCTCTCACAAGTCTACTGTATCAACAAAAAACTCCCCATCACATCTTCAAATGTGCAAATCGTTTGTATGGAGAATGCTGAGCACTGAAGTGATTCATGCAAAAACGCGACACCTACACACTAGTAAGGTGGCATGCGACATTCACGGTGTCGCCAACAAGGCACCTACGTGTCTACCCGAGGTATTGCTATTGTCAACAGACAAGGCCCAAAGAGTGATGTATCAACCCAAGGCAGTGCATACACAAAAGTGCAATTCGTCATGCAAGAAGGTTGAGGCGATATATTTATGAAGGTCGACACATCGCGCTACGGGCTATGTTCTTGGCGGCAAGGACAAGCGGCTTTCAATTTCTGACGACGACGTTGACAAGCTCGCCAAAATAGTAGTGTCTAACAGAAAGTGTTGGAGAGATAATTAGGTGTACATATCAATATATCACAACTCTCATATGAGGCAGTCAAAACGGCAGGTGGTGATCCGTGGATACTAAACTGATGGATAAAAATATAAAGTGTTTTTTATCGGTGTGTGACGGTAAAACGGAGCGGTGACAGATGCTAGCAGAGATGACAGGTCCACTCCGGGTGAGGGGTGAAACTAGGAGGAACTGGATCCCCCCATACAGTGGGGGCGGAAGTCACTTCCCCCCCCCCACGAGTGTCCTTGAAGATGGATATTTTATCTATCGGGTTGGAAGTGGACGTTTTCGACTTCGACTTCGACTTCGAGCCAAGATCCGATCTTCATGAGCTTGTGAACGACCATCCACTGTTGTATCGTATGACTACGAGTATCTACGACTCACCCCTATGAGTAAAACATTTCCCAAACCCAAACCACTTGCAGTTCATAAACTTGCGCGATCACGTGATAGTTCGTGAACTTTTGACCGCTTTGTAAACTTAAACTCACACTAGTTTATAAACAATTCATAAACCCGACCTTGAATTCTTGTGTTGTTTTCCCCTGTACTATTTTCACCCCTTTAGGTCGCCAATACTAATCGCGGAGGGGGACACTCCGTCGCTTAGACGCTCCGACGATCCGACCCTCAGACGGAAAAGGGGAAAACGCACATGAAAAAAATAGGAGAAAAAAGCAGAGGGGGGAGGGGGAGGGCTTTAGTACGTAGTGTGCGGGAGCTTGCGGAGCCTACGTAGTACAACCCCTTTGCCGGGAGGCAACGCTCCGACAATCGCATATTCAAATGCGCATTACAAATCAAGGCTCTACATCGATATTTCCGATCTCTAAATATTCCAGAATATTTAAATATTCTGGAAATACCCCCCCCCTAGAACTTCAATTTTGCCCTTGGGGGGTTAGCACCCCCCCCCTAGGAGTTACTTTTTGTCCTTGGGGGGTCAGCACCCCCCCCGCCCCCTAGAACTTGCACTCGCGCACACTGCGGGGCGGGCGGGAGTGCCCCACGGTACCACCATAACGCGCGCGGGTCGGGTGGGAGTGCCCCACGATACGTGCCCTGTGATACCACCATCACGCTCGCGGGGGACGGGAGTGCCCTACGATACCCCCATCACGCTCGCGGGGCGGGCAGGAGTGCCCCACGAGACCATCATCGCACGCTTGGGGCGGGCGGGAGTGTCCCACGATACCACCATCGCGCGCGTGGGGCGGGCGGGAGTGTCCCACGATACCACCATCACGGGCGCGGGCTAGTCACGCAAAGATGGTGGGAGTGCCCCGCGCTATCGTCTCATATGTTATTATGCCGCAGGCGCGAATTTTCGAACATTCCCGACTTTTCCGTTGAACACTGGAGTTATTCTGAGGCAAGGGGGGTGTGCTCAGACCACCCCCGGACTTACATTCTGCCCTTGGGGGTGGGCGCAACCACCCCTAGAACTTGGATTTTGGCGGGGGGAGAGGAACCCCTCCCCCCATCCCCCTTAGGAAGTCACAGAACCCCTGCCCCCCACGCTATCAATCCTCGGAAGCTCTTACTGTCGATATATCGTATTTATCGCCGATTGTCGGATTGCAATATCAAACTATCGATGGTGTAAGTGTCTGTTTCGGTGTTCCATATTTAATCTATAACAAATTGCATATAGAAGCCCTAATAATCGATTATCTATCAATTGTGCCGATTAATGATACCGTTTTTCGGATATTGGATTATATCGCTACCGAACAATCAAACCGATGTAGAGCCTGGTTACAAATGACCTGGAAAACGACGCGAAAGGGCGTGCTTGTCTCCCTTTAAATGTTTGGTATTATTAAAATTGAACCCTGGCTTACCACAACGCACTTACCGCGTGTGCCAAACTCAGAGGCATCCAACAGTAGACACGGACCGCGACTTAATACGCGACGCTTCTCCCGGTGCGAACGGGGCATACGTACAAGGCTACACTGGCAATTCATGTCAGTGAAAATACACAAAATATTTTATAGTGATTAGATATCGAACACTTACGACACAATATGTTGATCGTATCATATCCGTACTGAGATAAATGTAACCACACTCGCACTTGCGTGAAGAACGACGTCGTCGTGTGTCAGCACATGATGATGACGTGCATTGAGGCGTACCCGGACAGTATGCACCACGTCCGCAGTGGCGCCGGCACCCATTTGGCGCAACGCCGCCACGCAATCGTAAACACACGCGCACGCACCAGCGCAAGATCTGCCCATGCTGAAGTGCACGCTGTTTCGTGTGATGTCGTCGGTCAACCGCACCGTGTACGCGTTGCGCAGATCGCACTTGCCGCACATTTGACACGACGCATCCAAATCGTCGCACGCGTGCATGGTCCACTCCGCGCGTCGATACTCGTGCACGACCGCTTGTTCGTAAGCGTCGATGACGTTGACATCGCTGCGAATCTCCACGTCAAGGTGAAGGGCCGGTCTTACAAGCAGAAGAAACAAATCGCGCGCGATGCCGGTCAGAGGGGGCGTGGTGCCGGACACGATTGCGGTGTGCCTGTTCCAGTTCCACGACACATGCGGCATGCACAACGTAGGCGACGCACTGTCGTTGCGTGGACGGACCTCCGGTGTTTTCCACCACATGCGCGCATCCGTTATGGCGTGCGCGGACCATTTCTTCCAGTCGTCGTTGAGGTACAGGTGAGATTGGACGGAGGCCTCTTGGACGCACTCCGGTGCTATGTAATCCTCACCAGCGCGCGCCCACGTATCGCGGTTTTGGACGTACCAAGCCACGTGCAACATCGACTGGCTCGTGACGGCAATAACCACGGCCTCCTGCGGCTCGGTCTCGTCTTCCACCCAGACCGAAACAGCCATCCCCGGCACGATGCACAGAGTGCGCGCGTGTTTTTCTGTCACGCTCGAGGGCGTGCCTTTAGCCAACCACACGACGTTTCCGTCCACAAAGGAACCGTACATCACGACGCGCGTTTCGTCGTTTTCCGTGTTCAAATTTTCAGGGCTTGATGCGCGTGTACTAGAAACGGTCTTACGCGCCTCCCCGTCGTTGGCGTTGCCCGGTATACCCATCCAAGTAGCAGAAATTAAAGTTTCCACACACAAACCTAACTACAATCAACATTGCCAAGCATGGGTTTTATGCAATATCTCGAATTATTATGGATATTAGAGTGCTCGAATATCGCCCTTAGGTATTGTTAACCCGCCCAAAAATTAGTAGAATAGACAGTATACTATAGGCATAATACGAGCATGCTACCGGCATAATATCCGCGTAATGTACATAGCATGCTAAAGGGGTACTAACGTCATATGATTTGTATGACATAAGCTATAAGACCCAAAAATAGCGAAAAAAACAAAGATTTGGCAGGGAAACGGGCAAGTTGAAGGGAACACACCCCTCCAAGCAAAATGTTGGTTTTGTTTTTTTTTGCCATAGATATGAAGCATTTTGTGCGCACGATTTTTTCAAAATGCGCAGGAGCAAAAAAGTAAATATAAACAAAAGAAATAAAATGAGAAGTTCTCACCCCCAATGATTTTGTAGCAATCGGACGGTCGAGGTGACACCCAGAAGAATGGACCGAACAAAATCGTTTCTTATCTATAATTGCCCTCTACAGGGATTCGAACCTGGCACCTTCCGCTTTCAAGAGCGACAACCTACCACTAGACCATTACGACAAGAGCGATGCACACTGTAGATGCAAGGTAACCAAGTTCGATGACACAACGTATGACACATAAGGGCTTGCGTAAAAAGGTCACGAAAAAAAGAAATTGAGCGCCACAAATTCGAACTGGTCAATGCGAATGCAAGGTAACGAAATTTACTGTGCGAAAAGGTGTGCACGAGGCATAAAAATGCTCTATGGTCACACATGCGCACAGAACGAATTGCAGCTTTGAGAAATGTATACTGTACGACAATCATATATGTCGATGCGCGAGATATCGATTCGCAGCTGAAAGCATGCGCGTCAATCATATGTTCTCGCAGAAGTGATTCGCAATCAGAAGTATGCGCGTCAATCATATGCACGCGCATGAATGATTCGCAGTTGAAAAAATTACGCAGAATGAGATACGGCATAGAAATCATCGACGGATTTATGATCCGCGCACAAGTCAGCATAAGTCAGCGCTCGTATCATGCGCTGAGAAATGGCGACAATATATGCTTTTCATCAGCAGCGCGCGCGATTGCATAAATTCACTTGCAGCGTGCTACGATCATCTTGCAGTTTTGCGATGATGATGTCAAAATATTGCTACGATCATCTGTGCATTACATGCTCGCGTCAATATACTCTGCAAAACATTTGTATACTCGCAGGGATATTTTGGATGGACGCACGATTGATGCATGATCACCATAGTGCAGCATTTCACACTATATCTTGATGGCTGCAGAGATATTTCAAAATACTCACTGTCAGAATTTGTATACTTATTTGCAAATGTTGTATACATCTTCATGATCTGCAGCAATATAGTGTGCAAGATATGTGTGTACATCTTCATGATCTGCAGCAATATAGTGTGCAAGATATGTGTGTACTGAGATTGCAATTATTGCAACACACACACACACACGCATGCACTAATACTCCACTTGCAGCATATTCCAACATGCAGCATATAGTGAATACATGCAGCATTACATCACATATACACTATACTGAGTGACTGCAACATTAAATTGTGCATGCATCACCAGAACAGCTTGATCACGATACCAGCTGTAGTATATATATCCAGTTTGATCACGTTAACAACTGGAACACTAGCATATTGCAAATACTGAACATTGCACAAGCATTATTGCAGTGCATGCTAAGTTATATTAGAACCATGTTAGCATAAGGTGCCTGAAAGTAGTCTTAACATCATAACTAGCTCGTCATGTCCCGGTGGAGCCGAGATGCTCTTCGGATCACATGCACGTTCTATGATGGATTACTGGATGGAATACTCACCAGAGCTACATGTAAAATCACATGCAACTCATTATTGTGAATGAGATTAAAACAGGATTACAATAACTCCTAACCTGATATATATCATGCTAGATTCATTCAGTACATGGTATGCTGATCATCATCTATCATAAACTATCTGGGAATATTGTAATACCAAAAGTTATCTTCCTGTAAGTGTGTAAAGTGAGCACACACACACACTGGCAAAAGTACTAATCAACAAGTACTACACATTGCACACACACTGGCATTACTGTATATGATGATATTCACTGATTCAGAATGAATTGATCAACTATACTGTCTATTATGTGCATGATAATATGGATACCATTCCACAAACACATGTGCGTGTGGAATGTCAGAGATGGCGATACATATGGGAGCAGGATAAAACAACATGCTGTAGGGCTGGATGGAGATATCTCCAGACCCGAAGGCAGAATACTGTGCTCATTATAACAGCTGGTAACTGTTGAGCACAGTCTATCCACTCTCACATATCGCTGGAGCAACAGCAACCACTATACTGCATTCTGACAAATAACTCAGTATTGATCAGCACAAAAGCATGTACCTAACCAGATCAGTACATATATATATTGAGCTGACATAGGTTGTTGTGGACACACACACACACATATATATGTGTTGTGCTAAACTGCTTTGATTATTATCAAACTGTGTCCAGATATGTTTGAAATTTAGAGATATCATTTTGATATACTCTTAGAGCACAGGCATATGCTCAAACATATCATAGGTTGATAAGTTATCACTAAATGTGGGAGGACTGCTCCTCACAAGGCACTGTAACTACTGATGGGAGTCTTATATGGACTGCATATAATGACTAACTGCCTAGGTACTGCTAGGTCAGCTCTTTAGACATAGGACTGCTATGTCTAGACTTACTACATATATTTGCATGTAAGAATTAGGTATTATATTTGACTTTTGCCATGCGGCTGTTTTTACTCTAGAAATCTCAACTGTTTCTTTGGCCTTGGCCATTACTTATTCACTCAGCTCTCTGAGGTAATCCTAGTCAGCATGGCCAAGTCTCATCAACCTATCATATGCTTGTACTACATTATCATGCAGTATGATGTGCCAGTATTCTACATGTCACATTATTACACAGTACAGTGGTACTGTGTACTCCCATATAAGGGGGGTCTCTTCCTCAACAGGGGTCTCGGGCGCTAATGCTGTAAGGCGCGTATGACACTTCTGGCATGTATGACATTGCTGAGTCATCCGCGCATGACACCGTGTGTTGTCCTAGCACAACTCCCCCCCCCTTCAGGTGGGAAGCGTCCTCGCTTGTGCTTAGATGCACAGTCGTTAGGCTGATTCGGAGCCCATGGTGTCCCACTCGCTGTCGTCGGACATCACTGGTGGCGGCGTAGGGCTGTACTCCGGCATCAAGGTCACCGGCTCCTCGTCAGCTTCTTCCGGATTAGCGCAGACTCTTTCATCGTTGAGATCTGTCTCATTTTCATCTCTCCAAAGCAGCTCCGCTAGGTATTCACACACCGCTGCGATTGCCCCCACGGGTTGTTCCACCGGTAGAGAGCTGAATAATTGTTTAAGCAAGGCTGCGGGGATGCCATACACGTGCCATCCAGCTCCCATGCCTGGTCTAGGGTCGCCCGACTCTCTGCTGGCGGAGCCGCTCTGCGCCATCTTCTCGTGCCGCCCATAACGGCGTTTGAAGTCGCAGGGGTTTTCGGGGTCGCAAGACTTCAGGGTGGTGATAGGCGCGTTGGTCCAGAAGTGGGTGGGTTTCTTGTAGGGCATACCATACTTACAATACGTAGCCAGATGCGGAGGTGGCAACCCTTGCATGCATCGGCGAGTGTGTAACCCATGAGGAGCTCGGCCACGCGGGTTCTCGATGAAGTAGAAGCTCGGCTGGAGGTACTTGATGATCTCCAGCGTTCTCCGCACTTGCCTGTCAGCACCACGCAAGTTTCGTATCCCTACCGTTTTGGCTTGGCTATACTCCGTGCATGGAGGGCTCGCCCAAATGACGTCAAAGTGCTTGGGCGAGAACTGCCGATAGTCCCAGTGCAGGATGTTTTCGCAGTGAGTGGGCTTCCATCGGTTCTGGATGTCCACCGAGACTACCTCACACCCAGGAAACTGCTTGCTGAACTGTCGTTCAACGGAGCCTGTGCCACAAAATAACACCAAGATCCGTATTGGGCGTCGAGACGGTTGTAGGCGTGCCGCTCCTCGACCAGGTCCTTGGGATGGCATGAAACTAGTGGACGACACCGTCGCGAATGTGCCCACCTCGTCGTCGGCTCGTTCTTCCGGGATCCACGCCATTCCGTCCGCCTGTAACTCTTCAGGATCCGTCAACCATATCGCTCCTGCTGACTCCTCGCGTTTGCGAGTGACTCTGCTCTTTTCACGTTCTTGCCTCTTGGCCTCGACCTTCTCGAACTCCTGAAGAGCGCGGTTAGGTATCCCTTTTCGGCCAACTCCATCGAACTCGAGGTCCTCGCGAGTTTTCCATTCATTCTCGGAGCGCGGCATACCTACCCATTTGACCATGTACTCCGTCCATGTCCGCCCGCTACGTCTCCTCGTGCGTGACCTCTCAATGCACTCCACCGCCATCTCCTTACGACCGCTCACGTCCACAGGGGGAGGCGGAATCTCCGCACTCCTGTCCGCGAACTTGTCCTGGCCCGACTCCACTGGGGTGAGTCTATCCACGGTGAAGACGTCGTGCACCTTCCACTGTGGTGGTAGCTTCAGGCGGTAAGCCGCGGGGGCCCCTCGGTCCTCGGGGGCGAGCTCCATCTGCCGATCGCTGTGGAATGCCTCCAGCACCTCCATCGGGCCCAAGCGCTTCTTCAGCAACTTCTTGTGTAGGCCCCGATCCCCGGGCTGGGTGAGATGCGTGGCGTCCACCCACACCATGTCACCTATTGCGTACCGGCGAGCGCGATGGCGAGCATCATACTGGGCCACTTGCTGCTGCTGAGCTACCAGCAACCTATCGCGAGCAGTCTGCAACTGCTGAACAAACTGCCGGGCGGTCTCGTGGGCCGTGCCTTTCTTCACGACGTCCCCTCTCCCCCCTTGGCGCGGCCCCTACGAGAGGCCAACGCAGCTTCTACGAAGAAGTCGAGCTGCGACGCTGGGGCATGCCCATAGCAAAGCTCGAAGGGTGTGAATCCAGTAACCGCGGACCTGGAGTCGTTAATGGCGTACTCCACCGGGGTGCACCACAAATCCCAGTCTGTCTGGTTTGCGTCAACGTAGGCGCGCAACATGCGCTCCACCGTGTGGTTTGTGTGCTCCGCTTGGCCGTCCCCTTGTGGATGGTACGGCGTAGTGGAGGCCACCTGCACCCCCATAAGGCGATGCAACTCCATATGAAAGGCGTCACGGAAGCGAGAGTCCCTGTCACAAACGATCTTCATAGGAGCACCGTGCAGTCGCCAAACATGGTCGAAGTACATTCGTGCCACTTGCTCAGCGGAACTGTCAGAGTACAGCATGGGGACCACGTGCACCATCTTGGACAACGTGTCCGTGAACGTGGCGAAGGCGTCGTAGCCCCGCTCCGTGCGCGGCAGACCTGTGACGAAGTCAATGCTCACCACCTGCCACAGCCTGACCGGGACCTGGAGGGGGTTCAGCTGGCCATCCGGATAGCTGTTCCTCGGGCGGGTCTGCTGGCATATCAAGCACGAGCGGGTCCAGTCGGTGACGTCTTTGTTCATGCGGGGCCACCAGAACCGCCGCACTATCCGAGCAAGAGTCTTATCTCGCCCGGTGTGTTCCGCCGCGGGAGACTCGTGCGCTTCACGCATGACTATCTCCCGAAGGGGAGAGTCGGACGACAACACCAGCTGGTAGCGTCCCTCCGCGATGCGCCAGATCATGTCGTCAACCATACGGAAGGTGTCCGTGCGCTGGTGCGGGGCGGCCAAAAGCTCTTCCTTTAACATCGTGAGGTAAGGGCTACGTTCGTACTCCGCGCGTAGTGCTTTCACGAACTGGCATGCCTTCAGTGGTCCTTTGGTTGCGCGTGCCTTGGCCGCTGGCCCTGACGTGACCATAGGTTCGCTTGCACCTTGAGCGGCGGGCGCACGGGCACTCTTCGCTCGAGGCCGAGTCCGGCTGGCCGCTGGCGCCCACACCAGCAGCACGGGCCACCGCAGTGCTGGTCGGCCTCCATCTGGTGACTCAAACAAGCATGTAGGGTGACCCTTGGCATCCTTGAGGTCGAACACCTTGACCACGTGCAGGCCGTACTTGGGCTGGATAAGGGTGCGCCAGGACGCGTCATAGTCCGGCAATAGGAACATCGCCGACGTGTTCTCTGGGTCGGCGCGCCACTCAGCCATAAAGTGGCGTAGGATCCTCTCAATGAGGTTGCTATCCTTGGTGTAGGGGGGGTTGCACCAGACGTGCTTTCCCCGCCATTGCTGCTTGAGGCACTCCGTCCAATAGGTGTCCACCTGGCGGTTGACGCCCATGGAGTCACAACACGCGTCCACGTCGAACGGGCCGTACTGCGCTGAGATCTCTTCGAACTTCTCCTTTACCAGTTTCCAGTCCTGCCGGTCTACCACGTTGTCGTAGTGGGAGCTTGACGCGGGAGGGGAACTTTGTTTGCTGGGAGGGGAAGGACTAAGGGGAGTTGAGGGGGCTGGAGAGGGGGCTTGCTCCGGTTGCGAGCGAGAGCGAGTAGTGACGCCCGCAAGGGTGGCTTCATGCAAGGCGCGCTCCGCGGTGTGCAACGTCTCAGCTGCGTCTTCCCACAGGTCGGGGGTTTCCACCCAGGTGAGCCCATTCAGATGAGTGAGCTCCCCAACGACCAACGGAGGGCTGACCGGAGGTACAGACTCGTCATCAGGGTCGTCATCTCCTCCCCCTCCGCTGCCGCCACGACGCGCGTTGGACCCTCCAGGGTCTCGTGAGGGGCGGTCGCCATGTTCGTCAGGGTTAGGCTCGTTAGGCGGCCCATTCCCCCCCCCTTGGTGCCCACCAGGTCCCCCTTGGTCGTCATCGTCGTCATCGCCTCCGCCGTCGCCTCCGCCACCCCCGCCCACGATCGTGGACAGCGGCTTCGGGCTCACTGTGGGGAATTGATCGAATGCACCCGGCCAAACTCCTCGTGTGCAATAGATGCACAAGGGCACAAGTTGAGCGGCGACAGACATGTTTGACAGCGTCATCACGTCACAACTCCAGATGGCTACCGGAGGTTGCGGGCTGCGAGAACATCTTGAGCATGGGACGTTGGTGGTGCTGGACGCGACCTCGTCGTGCACGCTCTGGATCACTGCTGTGCCCAAGTGAGGTGGTCGAGGGAGTTGGGAAGCCGGTGCCTCCGAGATCGGTGGCCCGCTCCCTGACGCCAAGTCATGGTCTCGGTACTTTCTCGCCACATCGAAGAACATACGTTCCGCCTCGAGGTTGCCCGCGTGGCCAGCTAACCGCTCCTCCACACGCGCCCGGATGGCAACGGCAGCGGGCGCGCTTATGGATCGCCAGTCCACCTTGGCCAGGCGGTCATGCACACTCGTGGGGGAGGATGCACGCGTGGAGGCGTCCTCCTCGAACGTCACGCCTTTGTGGCCCCGTACGTCAACAGTCGTGGCCGACGGGGGCACCATCAGAGCCTCGTGTTCAGCTTCTTGAGCGTCACTTGTGACGGTCGCATAGCTCGCGGGGGTATTAGGTGGTTGCCCTGGCCGTGAGTGCGCTCGTCCGTCAGCGGCTTCAAGTGCGGCCTGCACCACCATCTTGCTCTCCGCCACTTGTTGCTCCAGCAGTCGTTGATCTCGAGCTGCTTGGTCAAGTTGTTGGCGTTGCTCTTCCGCGGCGCGCTGCATTTCTCGAAGTTGTTGATGATGACGCGCAGCTTCCTCCGCCTGCGATGCTACCGCTTGTTCATGCTGATGTGAGACAGCGTCCGCGGCATGCTGCATGCGCGCTATCTGCTCCTCAGCAGATTCGAGAGCGGCCTGTCGCGCTTCTTGGCACACCTTGGTGCGGAGCTCCTGCTGCATCCGAGTTGCTTCCTCCACGGCATTGTGCATGTCCATGCGCAACGCTGTGAGCTGCGCTTGGTGCGCAGTGGCCGCATCCAACGCGACTCGTTCGGTCTCCTCTTGCAGCTCTCGTAGTTGCCGCTCGTGTCGCGTGACTTGAGCTTGGCGCCGCCGTTGGCGTCCACCCTTTTGCCGAGAGCTCCTAGATGAAGAGGTGTGCGAGGCGTCGGAGGAGAGCGCTTCAGTAGAAGATGTTTGACACGATGAAAGTGTGGACTTCTCCTCACTGGACGTAGAGGTGGAGTCGTGCATCAGTTTACCTTCGTCACTGCGACGTCGAGCCTTGGCGAGCTTGCGCTTGGCCAACTTCTGCCGCTTCCGCTCCTGCTTCGCCACCTCTTTCTTGTGGGCTAACTCCGTCAAAGCCTGGACACGTACAGCACGTTCTCGCTATGTGGGTCGTGGGGCAGATGAAGCTTTTGATCGAGGTGGTTGTGGGGCGGAGTCAGCGGAATGAACGTCTTCCTCATCGATCGTGGAATCATCTTCAGACGACAAGACGCCATAGGGGTTGCGGCTAGGTACAGATTGTACGCCATGCTGTTGAACACTTGCTCCCAAAGTGGTTGTACGCCTTAGAGTCTTTATCACCTCCTCGACGCTCACTCCCAACCGCACCAGCCTTGCAGGCCGGTTGGCTGGGATGGTCGTGACGAGTGGTCGTGCAGAGTGGAGGTGATGATAATGGTGGCTTGCTGAGGTAACATGCGACAGAAGGAGTCCACGAGATGGGATCACGCGTTGCTCTCCACTCTTCGTTCTCAGCTGCACCTCCCATGTGATTGCAGCGATGGAGTCTTCTTGGCCACACAGGCGGCGAAGATGTCTACGCAAGGTCGCCCATTGCTTCGGGGTCACGTCAGGCGTGTCCGTCAGAGCTGACCACTCGTGGAGGACTTCGCGCTTCACATGTTGTTCACGCTGGACCGCAAAGGTGGTGCACTTGGAAGCGAAGTCCACGGTAGCCTTCCACGCTTTCATACACTTCCTCACGTAGAACTCGGACCGGGCGATGTTGCACACCGTGATTTCGAGAGTGATCTCTTTTACACGACGTTGTTCTTCTCGCCATGCACTCAAGAGCCGGGACGCCAATCGTGAACTTGCGTGTCCAGCAAAATCTTGCTTTTTGCGTTGGACCTGATTCTTGCGGTGAGCTCGCTCGTGCCATGCTGTAAGGGAAACACGCATGCGTGCGAGACGGGCACGTAGGCGCCATGTCGTAAGTGCAGATGAAACACGCCCGCTGAGCACTCGTGCTGTCCAAGTACTCCACCAATTACGCAATGCACATACCGCTAGAATATCCACTGCTACAGCTTGGCGTGCCAGCTTGACGCTCCACTCGTTCACGCTTGACAAACCGCGCTCGCCACTTGGAGGTGCACTTTCACGCCTAGGCGTAAATATGTTGCTCTCATGGGTCAGGTTTCCAACGTGATGCTCTGGTGCCAAGGGCAAATGGTCAACTACAGCTTCGCTATGAGGAGATGATCTCAAATTATGAGCGGTGGCTATAGCGACCGTGTTGAGCTCCTCGAGAGCTGGTTGGCTACGTTGTAGACTTGAGGCACCTGCACCCCCTGCACGCTGCTGGGGTGTAGAGTAGCACCCAGACATACGCACAGTGGCAGATACCAGCCCAGGAGAGTCACGCGAGCCGTCGGGGAAATTCGTGGGCGTGGCAGGTAGCGATGCTTGGATGCGACTTTCCTCTTGAGGCAGAGGCGCGCTCGTCAAAAGCGCGTATTCGCCCTCCA
Organism: Cymbomonas tetramitiformis; assembly: GCA_001247695.2. Lineage (NCBI taxonomy): Eukaryota > Viridiplantae > Chlorophyta > Pyramimonadophyceae > Pyramimonadales > Pyramimonadaceae > Cymbomonas > Cymbomonas tetramitiformis. Next base: position 37,205 of record LGRX02000435.1, read on the forward strand.
GAGAGCGTTGTACTGCTCCCCCCCCTGCTGCCTCGCCGCGCCCCGGCTGGCGCCTCCCATTCCGGGACAAAGTACGGGGTGGGCCCCAAAGCCCCAAGCCCATCCAATCCCCGGTGCTCAAACACCCGGGCCGAGCTAGAGAGCCCGGAGGGCCCAGAAGCAGCCTCCGCCACCCCCGAGCGCCGCTGAGGCGGAACACACAGCGAAGAAGCCCGCCGTGAAGAGGACATTGAAAACGTTGCTTATTAAGCTGGTGGAGAAACGCAGCAATCTGATTCCGAAAAATCTGCCAGCGCTTCCGCCGTACAGGCGTATAGTGTTAAGTGCGAAGACGCAGAAGCCCAACAGCAAATAAACAACCGCCGCTACTAAATCCCAATCAAAGTTTTCCAGCGAACTCAAAGAGGTAAGATGAAAACAAATTGAGCAAAATTGGCCAACGATCGGCCCACGGAAGTCAAAGCAACGTTGCAGCGCGATACCACTCAGGGTTAGTCACTGTTAAGAACGCCAGAGCGCCGCAGAGCTTAAGGGCAAAGAACGCAAGCCGCATCTGCCAATTCAGAGAACATTTTCGAATTCCAAAGCATAAATTTGCGAAATTCCACTCAGTCGCAAAGACACCCGACGAAGAACACGCACGCCAGCGGGATAGCGCTAATTCGAAGTTGCATCACGCCAATTCCGAGCCAAAGAAGAACATTGCGCACACATTCCAATTGCAGAGCGGAGAGTAGACGAAGATCCCGCGGAAAAACGCTGACCAATTGGTACAATTCCCGAGAAGAATTAACGGCGCAAAACTGTCAGCGAGTAAGAAAAACGACGAGTCGTCGACCAGCGCGTCAGAGTGCGAACACAAGGGCCAGCAGCCAGAAGTAGAATTTCGACCATTCCTAAACTCGAATTTAAGCAGCACCCGCAAAAATTGCCATAATTTGTAAAGGTAATTTGCAAGTCCCAGGCGCAGAGCGAACGCAAGACGAAAGATAGCTCTGGGCTACTTTATTTGTGGCACACTGTGCCACACTTGGACCTCTCCCATGGCGAGCCGAAATTTTCCATCACAGATCATAGCGCGAAGAAAGCATACGCTGCATTTGACAATTCTAAGAACTTTTGTTGCTGAGGAACAAACGCCACAACGAACATCCGAGCGAAGAACTGCGTGCGCACCAGGCACTCACAGCAGATAAGACTGCAAAGCACGCGCAGCTGCACGAAGAAACCATCATGAAGCAATCCGCGAAGAAAGATTACGTCTCACAAGTAACTTGAAGAAGAATTTTGACAGTGCCACAAGTCATCTCGCTGAAGGAAGTCGCAAACGACGTCCCTGGCCAGTGTCGACCCAAAGTTATGTAACGCGCCAGTAACTCGAGAGCCCAAATTCCATTCGAAAAACTGAGGCACACGCAAATTCGTCGGAAAAGTCACAATCTCAAAGCAGAAAATTTTGTGGAAGCGGTGGTGGTGGTGGTGGTGCGTAGCACACTGATACCATTTTGTGGGAGGACTGCTCCTCACAAGGCACTGTAACTACTGATGGGAGTCTTATATGGACTGCATATAATGACTAACTGCCTAGGTACTGCTAGGTCAGCTCTTTAGACATAGGACTGCTATGTCTAGACTTACTACATATATTTGCATGTAAGAATTAGGTATTATATTTGACTTTTGCCATGCGGCTGTTTTTACTCTAGAAATCTCAACTGTTTCTTTGGCCTTGGCCATTACTTATTCACTCAGCTCTCTGAGGTAATCCTAGTCAGCATGGCCAAGTCTCATCAACCTATCATATGCTTGTACTACATTATCATGCAGTATGATGTGCCAGTATTCTACATGTCACATTATTACACAGTACAGTGGTACTGTGTACTCCCATATAAGGGGGGTCTCTTCCTCAACAGGGGTCTCGGGCGCTAATGCTGTAAGGCGCGTATGACACTTCTGGCATGTATGACATTGCTGAGTCATCCGCGCATGACACCGTGTGTTGTCCTAGCACACTAAAGTGGATAATCCGCTTATAGTTGGTACACCTAAATATCATCAGGGAGTGCATTATTTTACTTCCATGGGTTTCAAATCAGTAAACCCCACAAATATGATCAACCACAGATGTTGACATACAGGAATATTCACTTTTATGCCATGAAAATTGTCATGTGCAAAGGTGAAGTAAGTTGCAGTACTTCTGTACTTTGCAGCTTACACACACACAGAGATATATTACTATGGAAAACAATAAATAGCCAAAAAATGGGCAAAATGGGTAAAATTCGTTTGCGATAGATTTCAAAATTGAAATTTCGACCCTATTTTATTTGATATTATGATTTTATACTTATTAAGGTATCAGAAAATCATAATGACCATGGTCATATCTCGTGTAACACCCTAGATATTAGGTGTGTAATATATAGGGGTATACATATTGGCTGTAACAAAATGTGCTGGAATCTGTATAGGCAGCCCTGACTGGGAGTCCCGGTGCAGGCCCCTATGACAGACCCCTAGGACCAACACTGGACCGCTGACTGATCTATAGGTTCGTGCTGTGACACACGCTGTGTCACAGGTAGGCTAGTATCCGAGACCGTTGCGAGACCGTTCCGGGTATATCTAGCTTAGGGTTTATTTCTTATCAGAGTTTATCCACACAGTTCGGGACCCTCTGATATCTAGTGAACTAGGATATTCCGGTAGGTCGTGGCCCCATCCACGCTTTATTCCACTTGCTAGTTTGGCCATGATTGGCTAAACGGCCGCTCGGAGAGGTGGTGCGCGTTTGCGCGTTTGGGCATTAGTGGAGATTTTGAGATGAGCGGCTTGCGGTGAGCGACTTGGGCCGCAGCTATGGGGTGCCGGCTTGGATTGGGTTTCGTCGTCGCAATGTTCACTATTCGCGGTTCTCTGCTCGCTCTGATCCCGCCTGCTGCCGTGTTTTGGGCTGGTGACTTAAGCACCTTTGACTTCGACGACATCTTACTTCGCCCCTCGCTAGCATGGCCCGACCGTTCGTTCCGTGTCCGTGACGTCGCATTTTCTCCGCGGCCCTACCCAAACGTGCTGCAGCGTACCGCCTCCCCTCAGGCTTTTCTAGAGATGGGTATGACGACGAGATCCAAGAAGTCCCTCACGAGGGACAGTGACATCGATGCCTCTTTGAGGTTGATCGACGAGGTGCGGAACACTCCGACGGCTGCTACGCCGGTGGTTCCCGCTCCTAACCCTGCATCGAACGTGGACGCGGACGTTGCCGTCAGACGTTATTTGCAGGAGCAGTCCAAATTGGTGGACGAGATTTACAAGGCACGGCTGCATCGGGCTTGGGCCAAGAGTATCCGTGAGGATATTCTTGGTGACAAGAAGCATCATTTTCGCGGTACGGACGACTCTGGCCTCCTGTCCGACCTGGTGGTGCAGCTACGCACGGAGTTTCAGTCTGCTGGTCTGGAGCTGCGTTCCTTTGACCTCGACGACCCTCTGGTGCCCGTGGTCAGCAGAGTGAATGGACTGCTGTACGACGTTCTGGCTCTCGTGGTGGAGAAGCACAGCAACGCGTATGTCTGGCTGACTGGCACCGACTCCTCGACTGACCGAGATGGACGACGTGCTCTTGTCGACATCATCAAGGGCTCTGTGCCGGTGGCGCTGCGGGAGTCGCAGCAGGAGGAGCATGCGGCTTTACGTTATCCCGCAAACGTTGACCCGCAGCCGATTTTGGCTAAGGAGCAGCGTTTGGTGCGGGATAACAGAACTTCAGACTGGACTCCGACCGAGGCAACACGAAAATTGTCTCTCTACACCCGCCTCGACCCCGTGTTTTACGCGGCGGTAAAGGTCCGCTATCCCATGGCTGCCGACCTGTCCCACGTGTCCCTCGCTTCTCTTCGCTCCTTGGTGGTCGAGATTTATCAGTCTTGGGCGCAGACGGACGGGGGGAAGGCAGCTTCTGGTGCGAGCGGGGTCTCCGCACACCTCTCCAGCAGTGAGTACGATGCGCTGCTCCAGAAGATCACGGAGCTGACGGAGCTCGTACAGCGGCAGCGGGGTGAGGCCGCTCCGGTTGTGCGTCAACAACGGGAGCGGGTGCAGCAGCGGCAGCAGCAGCAGCGGGGGCAGCAGCCGCGAGGATTCCGTGTGGGGACCCACAAGGCCCCACCGGTGGGATTCGACCGTGACGATCAACGGGCAAGGCCGTTCTGCGGTAGGTGCAAGAAGGCGGGGAAAGGTGAGGCGTATCACTTCTACCGCGACTGCCCGTTGGGCGGGCGCCAACACCCGCCCACCTCTGCCGCGGCATTTTGCGTTCCCATCGACGAGGAGGACGCAGAGGGGGTGCACGCACTCGCCATGTGTGCGTTGTTCCAGCAGGCGGCGGATGACGGAGCGGAGTCCTTCGCGCGTGCGGCAGCCGCGTACGGGCCGCCCGCGGTGCTTTCTGCGGGAGCGGTGGGCGGCATTGACGTGTCCGCCTACGGCTTCGCCGTGGAGCAGCAGCCGGATTCCGAGGGGGACGACATTCTCCGCAGGCTCGACGATCTTGCCGCGGAGGTTCACTCCGCGGCCAACCCACGGGTGCATTACACTCACGCATCTTTCCCGCCTCCTGCCGGTGACGGCAAGGGGGCTTCGGCTCTGGTGTGCGTACCCGCCGCAGCGGTGGCCACACCGGAGGAGCAGGTTCCGGCAGGTGGTGCGGCGGCATCGGCATCCGCCGTGCCGGCCCCTGCTATGCCTGTCTCGCAGGGAGAAGATGTGAAGCCCGCGCCACTTCAATCGGCGCGGGTGACCACCACAGCGGACGCGGACGGTGAGTTCGCTGGGTTCGTTCAGACCGTGAACCACGCCGCCATCGGACAGGTTGATCTCACGGGGTACGACACGGACGATTACGAGGACCTCGCTGACGGCAGCTTCGTCGTGAAGCCGCGGGCCTCGGCCATCTCGGCAAATCACTCGTCAACGCCCGCGGCCCAAGCACCTCACTCTGGTGGTGCTCTGGAGGATTGGCGTGAGGGTGCTCCCCGCAGCTACGGCTGTGGAAAGCCTCCGTGGGGCTTCCCCGCCCACGCGGGCTTGTGGGGGATGCCCTTCCTTCTCTCTTTCATTCTCTTGATCTCTGTCATGGGAGTAGGAGCAGCCACCTACACGGTGGCCAACGACGTCGACCCTGTGCAGGTATCGGGTCGGGCTGCGCTGCAGCCTGTGCTGTGCAGGGGCGAGGAGTCACCGCTTGACACGGTGCCATGTGCCATCCCGCCTCGTCGCCACCGGCGGGTGCAGCGGCGGCAGGGCCTCTACATGGCTCCGGTGCCGTGGAATCCCGGGCCGCCGCCGCCTGGCATCTTATTTGAGGGCGGTCCTCCGTTGTCGCCGGCATCGTCTTCGGATGACGAGGCGCCACCTTCGGGCAGCACTTGGCAGCACCCTGGTGCGGTGCAGCCTCCCGTGATCGACGGATCAACAACACCGACTCCGTCAAATTCTCTGGCGAATGATTTCTCAGTGGCCGGCACCTTGCACTTTGGCAGCCCTGTGTTACTCCGCCGTGCTACGGCGGACTACTACAGTGCTCGTTGTGGTGGCGGTGCTCCTCTGGCCATTGACCCCGAGTAGTTATGTTTCTGGTTCTGGCAGTACACCACTTTCATGGTGGTGTGCTGAGATGTACTTTGACCTCAACACGGTCTTCAATCTGGTTTATGCTTTTACTTTGACAACTTTGAACTCTTCAATCTGACTTGCTGACACAGAGCTTTTCAGTAGTTTGCAGGACTTGCATTGCCTGTATGTTTCTGCTCTTGTGCCGGCTAGAGGGTTTCAATTTGTGTATCAGAATTGCACAGTTGAATTAGCAGTTAGGTTTGTCACCCTAGCTCCTACCCTAACTTATCTTAACATTCTGACTCTCCTAGACAGTCACCACCCACAGTGCTGGGGTGGTGTGCTGGAATCTGTATAGGCAGCCCTGACTGGGAGTCCCGGTGCAGGCCCCTATGACAGACCCCTAGGACCAACACTGGACCGCTGACTGATCTATAGGTTCGTGCTGTGACACACGCTGTGTCACAGGTAGGCTAGTATCCGAGACCGTTGCGAGACCGTTCCGGATATATCTAGCTTAGGGTTTATTATCTGACACAGTTTATCCACACGGTTCGGGACCCTCTGATATCTAGTGAAC
>LGRX02000437.1:0-13010 GCA_001247695.2 Cymbomonas tetramitiformis
TCTTCCCCAGAGGCTGAGAAAAGACCGTCCCCGCCTCCTACAGGTCTTCCCCCAAGAATTCTAGATGTACCCCCCATGCACAGGCAGATCAGTTGCTCCCGGGATGCAGGTGTCATCATGGAGAAAGGGGACACTCACACCGTTTATGCAAAGTAAAAAACGGTTACGGCGATAAACTCGTGAGAGAACTTTCCGGGTGCCCTGTGTCTGAGAACCGTATGTCACCTCAAGAGGACATCTCTGCCCTCCTGGCCTTCACCGAGGCCCTTCCCTATGTAGCACTGTCGCAATCGGTTTCGGTTGAAACCGAAACACCGATTACGGTTTTGCGCTGCACGATGATCCGTCCTGGACTGTCCCCGACAAAGTTTCAACTTGGATGGCGGTTAATTCCCAGGTGCGTTGTGCTAGTAAGAATGGGTAGGAGCGCCAAACGATAGCGGCACGCAAAACGCACGCTGACTAGCAAGGTGATCCGGGACAGTCCAGGCCACACCGGGTCTGCAGGTATGACCACCGTTGAATGACACAATAGACCCTCATGGAGATCCGGCTGGAATGTTTGCATGCGCATTACCCTTGTCCACACCACTGCGCCTCTAGCTCATCCCTTGCGGCAGCTCTCTCCGTGGCGTTCAGCAGAACTTCCGAGTGCAGGCCGAATGAGAAGGCCTGCTCGTTCCTCCGGGTCGGCCTCTTTTTGCCAACCCATGCATGGAGAGAGCGCCACGTGGAGCTTGATGATCTTGGACGATTCTGCTGCCAACCCCCCACCCCTCGCACTCTCTCGCTCGTTGTGAAGATGCCAACTCTGAATGACGTGAGACGCGCTCACCAAGGTCAACCTACCTCGGTAAATACAAATGCATGTAAGACCAGGCGAGGCCACTACAACAAGTGACGGGAAGTGGACAGGCGCCAGCTCAGCAGAAGAGACAGCATAGGGCAGGCGCAAAGACCGTACTTGGCAGCTGGGGCAATAGTGCACGAGAATCTAAAAATGAACCAAATCACCACGGAGATAAAGAGAATCAAACACCCCCACCAGATGTGGGGGAGGAAGGCAGGCTGTCCCTGATGACCTGGAATATCAGAGGAAGCGACCACGCGTACTATGACCTCGCCAGGAGTTGCGAGGAGCACCAGCCGGACGTGCTGGTTCTCACAGAAACAAAGGCGGCGGGCCCCATGGGACCAAAAAAACTCCAAGGGCTGGGTTACAGCGCCTGGCACTCAGCGCCGTGCCATGGAATCCAGAGGAGGGGGGCGGATGGTACTTCGTACAGAGGGGGGGTGGTCCTAGCCCTCAGACGCCCCTACGACAGGACGGACGTGCGCGCTAACCGTGAAGTCCCCAGATGCGCGAAAGGGTATCTACAGCACGTAGTTATTACGCTGCCAAGCGGCGTAAAGGTGCACGTGCTCGGTGTCTACAACCCTCCCCACCCGGAAGAAGAGGTGGTCAGGACGTGTATCCGTGATTACATAGCCCGAGAGGCCGCAGTGGCTTCCAGAAAGGGGGAGCACATGGTGGTGGGGGGAGACTTCAACGTCGCGGAGATCCCCAGGGAGCAAGACGGGATAGAACAACGTGCATGGAGAGGGATGTCTGACCGGGCGGGCCTTGCGGAGATCAGCTGCCCGCAAGGACCCACGTTTGGGGACCACAAAATCGATGGGTGGTTAGCGTCAGAAGAGCTTCAGCGGATCGCTGACGAACGGCACCCGATCGACACCAGGGCACACAGGCACTGCAGCGACCACCAAGCGGCGGTGGCGGCGGTGCCGCTGTGGAAGCTTCACACGACCACACCGATAGTGGAAGAGCAGGCGAAACCCGACCCGATCACGAAATATCAATTCCCGCTCTCCAAAGCCTTGCAACGCTCAATGAAGGCGGCAATAGATTCGGCGCTCCAACCGAGTCTCAGGGAAAATGAATTCAAGACAGTGATCGAAAACGCGGTCGACGCGGCGGAGAGGGGAAGCCCGGACGCCAGGGAAAGAATTGATGAGGCCGGGAAGGCAGTTGATGGGGTCCTTCAGCAAGCCATGCGGGCCGTGGAGATCCCCCTTGAAACCGTCAAGTGCAAGCCCAAGGTCACCAGGGACCCCAACACAGGGGTCAGACTACCAAAAGCTAAATTCAGGAAGCGTGATAAAGCGCTGAAGGCAGCGGCGGTCCTACAGGAGATGCTTGCGATAGAGAGGGCAACAGGGGAAACCCCCAGCGCGGCACTGCTAGAGGAAGCCATGGCGGAACCACGGGACACGGCGCAGGGCAGACCTGACACGTGTGCGGAGCCGGAAGACCCCCACTGGTGGGCGGAGTCTGAGATGCGCAGGTTCAGGCAGGAAGCCAAGTCCGTTATCAAAGACCACAAAGCCGAAACCTGGGAGACATTTGTCCAGAAATTCCGTAGTAACTACTATCGCATGAAAAAGTCAGCCCACAGGTTCGTCTTCAGAGACCGCGACGCACTCCCGAAAGGAAGAACCTTGGGGATATGGGACAGAAACAACAAAATGGCAGTCGGGGCGGTGGCCACCGCGGAGGCCTTTTCGGGGCACATGGCCCACTCGGACCCATATTGCTTCGAACACCCCAGGACGGACCAACTGGACGAAGAGATGCCATGGTTGGCGGCGGAAGCCCCGGATAGCATGAAACCGGGGCAAAGACCGAGGAAGACGGAGCTTGGGAGCAGGCTCACTATTGAACTCTACAGACAAATTGTCAAACGGCTCCCCAACGGGAAGGCAGCCGGCCCGGATGCGGTACCAAATGAAATCCTCAAGGCTATGCCGGAGGAATTCCACGAAGTTCTCTTCTCACTCATGAGGGCGATGTGGAAAGCGGGGATAACCCCAGGCACTTGGAAGTTTGGCACCTTTGTCTACCTACATAAGAAAGGGGACACCTCTGTGTTTTCCAATTACAGGCCCATAGGGCTTCTCCGCACAATTCTCAAGCTTTATACGGCAATGGTCACGGATGTTCTATCCACGTTCTGCGAGGTAAACAGTATCCACAGCCAAGAGCAGATGGGTTCTAGGAAACACAGAAGCACGATCAACCAGCTCCTTCGACTGCAGCATGTTATCGAGGACAGCAAACTGTCCCACAGCCAACTGCATGTTCTCTACGTGGACTTCGAGAACGCCTACGGGTCGGTGGAGCATGACAGACTCCAGCACACCATGAAGTACCTGGGGATCCCGGAGGACGCGGTCAGAGTGGTGGCAGACCTCTACGGGGGGGAGGCCACAGGTCACCTTTTAGGATGGCCTCAAAGATAGAGCACCACAGCTCGGAACCCCTCATGGTCAAAAGGGGACTAGTGCAGGGAGACTCGCTGAGCCCCCTACTCTTTATTCTCTATTTGGAACCCCTTCTACGCTGGCTCAAGGCGGGCAACAAGGGGTATCTGCACCGCCTCACGGATTCGGACAAACCAATTCGCACTTCCTCGGCGGCATATGTGGACGATCTCGCCCTGATCGCGGAGTCGGCGACGCAACTGGCAGTACAAGTCAGGAAGCTGGAGCTCTACTCCAACTGGAGTGGACTTCGAATCAATAAGGCCAAATGCGGAATCACGGGAACGGACGAAAAAGGGTCTCCGATCCCTGAGGAGACATACGAGGACGTCACCATGCGCACCCCCAGGGTAGGCAAGCATGGATTCCCGTACCTCCACCCGGATGACCCATACAAGTACCTTGGGATACAAGTCGCCCTCTCGGGGGACTGGACGGTCCAAAGGCAAGCCTCCTTTCTGCAGGCAAGGGAAAGGATACAGGCGCTCCTCCACTCCCCCCTGACGAGCGGACAGCAGGAGGAGGTCCTCCGCTCGGCAATTATAGGACAGCTTAGATATGCCCTTCCCTTAGGGATTTTTTCTACCAAGGAAATCGAGGACCTAGACGCGATTATCGGCGGGGCATACAAGCTCCTTAATGGACTGCCAAGAGGCACCGCTAATTGCTACACGGCACTCCCGAAAACCTCCTACGGGCTTGGACACACACCACTGCTGGCCACGTACGCACAAAGTGTGGCGAGCGCCCTGCAGATGGCCACCGCCACCAGGGAAGACCTTCGAGAAAGGCCGAGAGAGGTGTTCAGGGAAAGTGAGGCCTTTCATGTCAAGCAGACCTCTCAACTTAGTGCCACCACGAGGGGGCTGGTCAGGTATCATTACAACCGCAGACAGGGACAGGTGGACGGTACGGTCAGAACTGGGGAACTCGACAGGTGCTGCACAGCCCGGCAACTTGCGGTGCTACGTGAGCACCAAGTCTTGCTCACAGGATCTGGACCGCTACTGGCGGACCTGATTAACACCCAGCACGGGGTTATCTCCAAACTTGCGAACGCGGTTCGGAAGCCCTTCCCGAGTGCGCTCGAAGGCAGACACAGAACGGTCGTTGACCAGGACACGGGTGAGGAGAGCGTGAAGATCTACTCAGTCAATGACCAGGAGGAAATCCCGCTTAGTCTGACCACGCTGCTGCCTCTGCTCCCTTTCGTGGAGGAGGGGTTTTATGTGGCGAAGGGGGGCACCCGTGCGTGCAGCCTCAGAGAAGCAAAAACAAAAGTCCCCGCCAGGTTTCAAGGGCGCATGCGAACCTTCATGCTCATGCTGTACCCATATATATGCGAAGCGCTCGCTGACAAGCCCAACGACGCGCGATTCTGGGACAACCCGAAGAACCTCACCCTCAAACCCCAGTTTATGCCGTCCAAAGAGACACACAACGCTCTAGGGTTCCAAAGGTTGGCAGAACCCCAGGCGACCGAAGGGGAAGAACTAACCACTTGGGAAGAGGGCTTCCACCCCACTCAATCCAAATGGGGCCCGCGATCGCTGTGGCACGCAGGAAGAAGAGGACCCCCCACGACCTCCATGCAAGCCAAAAACGCCTTAAAACAAATGGCGACAGGTTATTGCGCCAAGGACGAAGAAGACCACGAAGACGCCTTTAAATGCCACGATATTGGAGTCAGACCCACCCTGCTTGAGGACCCGGGGGGTAGAGTCATGATAATGGACTCCGTAGGCGTGAGACCCAAGGCGGAAAAATCCCTCTCAGACCTGCGACACGCAGCCAGAGCTGGAGCAAGACTCACCGAGAAGGAGGCGATGGACAGCAGGAGGGCGATGAGGAGAAACCGCTCTGAGGGGTCCCATGCGGACAGCCTCCTGAAGGGGGGAGGAAGAAGAGGAAATGAGCCCCGGGGGGAGGGCACCCCCAGGCACAGGACGGAAGGGGTCTTCTCGGACACCAGAGGCAGGGAGGCGTGGCTTAGCTCCATACAAGTGGAAACCCACAGCCTCTGCACGACGGGCTTGGCCACAGTGTCGATGCACCAGACGAAACTCGCGGATGCCCTCAACGGAACCGAGTTCGAGCAGTCGGAACAATACGAGGCGCAGATGCGCAACACGATGGAAACGGTCCGGGACGAGGGATTTTCCTTTGTCCTGACTTGCGACGGCAGCCACTGGAATGTGCTCCTATTCGGAAAAAATGAGGACACCAGTGTTTCAATCTACCTCTATGACCCAATGGGGGGGGAAGACACGCGCCTATTGACGGCGCTGAGACAGTGGGCAGGACCGCCGGGATGGCCGCCGGTCAACGTAACGGTCTCCAACATGGGGGTCGCACACCAACGGGACGGATACCAATGCGGCGTCTGGGTGTGCTACATGATTGACAAGTGGCAGGAATGGAATAGGTCCACCACAGGAGAGAAGTGGGAGTCCTGGATCGGGCTGCATGGGCCCCCGGTGGGCGGAGAAGCCACGACCTCCAAGGGATACAGGAAAGCCATGAGAGGCCCAATCATGGCGCGCATAGGAGAATTGGAACAACGGGAGCGCCACCACGTGTTCCACGGGGAGGGAGAGACTCATGACCCAATCTCCTTCGAGGAGGTGGATGACGAAATCCAGGAAGAGGCCGGCGCGGGGCCAATGCAAGTCGGGAGGAGCCCGACCAGGCAGACCCAGGCAAACATGGTGCCAGAAACCCCCAGGCACGCCCGGGAGCTCCCGAAGGTCGGTGAGAAAAGGACCAGGCAGATCATACAAAGCCCCCAGGCCACAGTGGAGAGCGAGGAGATCAGACCCAGGCCGAACCCGCCTGCGCAGACGCCCCAGAGGGAAACAAGCCCCCACCGGGTCACAAGGGTTAGCCTGGAAGACGGCAGAGGCACGAAATGGAAAGGGACCGCGGCGCAGATCATGATGCTGAGGACATGGGTCCTCGCTCAATTGTCCAAAGGAGATGTCAGGACGGGGGAGTTGTTCCAGCATGCGGCCAAAATCGGATTCCCGAGAGACGCGGTTAGGCTGATGACCACGCACCTCGTAAGCAGTGAACAGGTCGCATGGGCAACGCACCCCCCTGTTAATGACTGCCGGAGCAGGAACAGGTGGTGGAGGATCGACACCATGGAGCTCTCGGTAGGCGCTGGCCCGACGGTTGCCAATGATCCGGAAGTGCTCGAAGAAACGGAGGAGGAACCCCAGGCCGTTGAGGCGTCCGAGAGCACCACAATCCTAGCGGTTAGGACGCACTGGGGAAGCAGGGAATACCTGCTCGGGCCAACTCGCCCACAAGGGGAGGCATGGGTCGAAGAGGATACACTGCTGACAGGAGGAATTGCGGGAATGAACCCGAGCCGGGCCGAACGAGAGACCGACACGTTCCACAACAAGGAGCGGGAAGCACAGCAGGCTCGGAGACCCACAGAAAGAGAACCGCTGTCAGGAGCTCCCACGAGGCATGCCCACTACTGGCCGGGGGTCACCAAGCTCAACATAGACACTGAACCCTTTAACCCAGACTGGGACGCAGCACCCTCGGGCAAGTGCACGCTCACGACAGAGACAGGCAGGCACCACGTGTTCGCGCACGACGAGCGGGGCAAGATGGTAGGCGCCCTCAAAGAGGAGGTACTCGATAGGCTCTACGACAGATATGTGGCCGCGGCGGGCACGAACAGCGCAGATCAGACCCATACAAGGGCGGGGGAAGAGCGACGGCGGTCCTTCGAGGAGCGGGAGCCACAGCTGGGCACAGTCCACGGATTCGCCACAGAAGTGGTCCTCCTGCTCAAAAGATATTCCTGCGAGGAGGAGGAGGAAGTCAAGAAAACTGCACTGCAAAATCACTGGACGCTCCCTCCAGAAATTATGCAAGCGCTCCAGGAGGCCTTCGGGATCCAGGCGGAGATATTCGCGTCGCCGCTCAACGTACACAGCCACACGGCGACATACTGCTCCAAGTTCGACAGGGACAAGATTTTCGGATCCAAAGGGTCTGCATGGGACACCCAATGGGGAGAGCTGGGCGCCTTCGAGTTCAATCCGGAGTACACAGCGGCAGACCTAGACAAAGCGCTTAGGAGGCCCTGATGTCCACCATGGCGAAAACCCCGGTACTGGGGGTAGGAATTTACCCGGCCTGGACGAGAACGCCAGCCAAGGCATACTGCAGGAGGTATGGAGATACTAGGATACATGAATTTGGGGTGATCCCAAGAAAAAGCTTTACGTTCCTTCCCCCAGACCACTGGGGAGGCACCACGGTATCAGGCGTCACGAAGAAGGACTACAGCAACTGGGGAGTTAGGATCCTAGTTGTTGCCAACGCAGAGGGATGGCAAAAATTCTGCCCGGACCCAGAAGGGGCAGCGGAACTAGTCGGGAAGGCCCTGCAGCGCAGCACGTACTGCACGGTCCGTAAGTACCACACGATTCGGAACCTCAGGCCGGCCAACCCGAGGGTCCACACCTCGGATGCAGTGTCAGACATGGCGGCGGTTAAAAATGCGATGGAGAACGCTAGTCAATACGACATGATCTTCGACCCTCACCCGATGAGAAAATGGGAAATACCGAGCATGTCGCGCAGACAGGGATGGGGGAACGAAGGGGGTGAGGTCCCCAAGGAAGACCGCACCCCGGAGGCGGCGAGGGCCATGAGACAAACATGGCGCGACAGAGGACTCGCCGAGGTCACGATCACGGAGTACCATGCGGCGAACACGGCATGGCCTTTGGACAAGATCAAAGAGGACTCGAGGGCCAGATGGCTAAAGGCAATGGAGCGCACTCCCATGCTCTTCAGCAGACAAGACAGGGACAGGGGACACACGGAAGTAAGGGAGAGGTTCCCCACGTGTCCCATTAAGCACAAAACCGGACGTTCCAGAACCCTAGAGAAAATCAACAAAGCCTGGGATGCAACCTCGTTCCTCTATACGGATGGATCGCGACTGGACCCAGAGGAAGAAGGGGGGTTACATAGAGTGGGGGCGGCCTACTGGGACCCCAGAGGGGATGAAAACCCCAGAACCTGGAGGGGCACGTGGTCGACGGGTGGACACCTCACCATCAACAGGGTGGAACTCCTGGCGATCCACGCGGCACTCAGGGCCAGAGAACGCACAACACCGGGCGAGATAGCAATCTGCACGGACAGCCTCTGCAGTATGTACCAAATACTCAACATGTTGTCCAGATCCCACACGATGGAGTGCCATAGACACAGGGATTTGCTTGAGGATATACTCTCCCTGGTCGAACAGCATAACAGCCAGGGAACGAAGGTCTCACTCAGGAAGGTCAAAAGCCACACGGGGGTGAAGGGCAACGACAAGGCAGATGAGGCGGCCAAACAGGCAGCAGAAAACCAGGAGGGCACCACCCAAATTGACCCATGGGACAACAGGACCATGTACACGCTCGTGGCCAATGCCCGAGATGGTGAATCGATGAGGCCCCTGCAAGGGGAGGGGGCGGTGGAAAGGTATGTGGCGGAAAGGATTGCACTAAAAGCGACACAGCACAGGTCAGTGAGAAAATGGCTACAGCCCCCGAGCGGCCCGTGGGAAGAATGGGGAACACCCGGCAGGGGAAATCGGGAGGGAGCTCTCTCAGTAGAGGGCTCTATGACAGAGAACCCCACGACCGGCGCCCCAGGGCCAGCCCAAGGCCCCGACCGGGGCCGACAGAACGTGGAAATGGGGACACCAGGGGAGAATCTCCAGGAGCCGATGCTCCTGGAGGAACTCCAGCACGCTCCCTGGAGCCAGGGCGACCCGCCGGAGCGACGGGAGCCGGGCGACCAGGAACAGGTACACCCGCGGGATCAAGTGACCACTCAGGACGAGTGGGACCTACTCTGGGAATTCGATGAGACGCGGGGGCCGCCTCTGGACATGGACGAGAGGGGGGCCATGAACTCGCCAGACAGAGAGATGATGCAAGCGATAGAGGAGGCAGAATGTGAGGACCCAATTGACGGTCTGTGCCGCTCGGTGATGGAGATGGACCTGGGAGAGTCGGAACTCCAGAACCTGACGGACGTTCCACAACAAGCGATAGACGCCTACCAGGAGGCGGCCCCAGAGAGAAGAAGAAAGAGAAACAGGGACCGGGAGGCCATGCACCGGGGAAACGGAGACAGGGCCGCCACAAGCCACGCAGACGCTGCCGCAGTCGAGACACACATGGGAAGAAGATTGGAGGAGCCCCCGCGGGAAATTCTCCAGGACAAGTCGATACCAGGAATATCCAATCACTTCTGGAAGGTTACTCCACCGACGCTCAGGTCCCTGATTCTAAGATGCCGGTTTGGGGTCCTCATGACGACTGCCAGAAAGCACCTCATATGGCCGAACAAATATCCGGTCCCGGACTGCGCCCTCTGCGGGAGGAGGGACACTCCGGCACACAGGCTGGCTGGATGCAAAGACGAGACCAGCATGAACATGGCCACAGCCAGGCACAACGAAGTGGCAAGGACCCTTTACGAAGCGATCAGGAAGGGTCGAACGGGCGCCAGTCCGATCTGGATCGCGCACCACGCTGGGCTCGACGGGACTAACAGATGTACCCGCCCGATACCGGACTTCGTACTCAAAAGGGGTCAGTGCCGTAGGGACGGAAGGGACCACCCGGGGGCGAAGGACCCCCCAGACGACATACCACACTTTGTGGATATTGTCATGATCAAGGGTGCAGAGGACGTCAGGGACGCCCCCCCAGGCAGGCCGGAAAACACCCACAGGGAGGATGTGGGAGAAATCCACCTCATAGAGGTGGCCTTCACGTGGGACACGCGCTGGTATGTGTCCCTTCACGATAAACTCAACAAGTATGAGCCCCTTATGGAGCTACTCAGATCCAAAGGCTATAAAGTGTTCTTTCACCCGATGGTTTTCGGAACCACGGGGTCGGTATATGAACACAACGCAAGGGCTCTCACGCAACACCTCGGCTTCAACAAGAAGGAAGCGGAGGCCCTCCTCAAGAAAATCAGTAGCATCGCGGTGGAATGGGCTGCCAAGATGCTGATTTCACACAGCAGGTCGGAGAAGGAGAAGGCTCTAAAAAACAGTAAGAAGCCGCCTTGATTGTGCACGTGACTAGGGGCAGGCGTAACAGCTGTGCACCTTCAAATATCACGCTTCCAGTAGGAAGAGTCACATTTTTTCTTTTTTTCTTTTTTTCTTTCCAGGCGAGGCCGAGATGCGGTAGGGCACAACGGCAGCGTTCCTTGATGACATCCGTCATGAAAGGAAGTCCAGACAATTACACACGTGCATGCACGCACTGAACGGCATGAGGCCCGCCGACAAAAGCCAGCCCACCATCATCCCAGTGGATGTGAGAAGGATTCGGGAACCTTACAGCTGCACTCGAGACAGATGGGATCTACACGACCCGCAGGACTTATTGTGCCTCTCTCGCACGGGCCACACCGGGAACTCATCGGAATAACTATTTAAGATTCACAATAGGGCGTGGCCGTTCCAAGATACCACCAACACACTGAACGGCATGAGATCGGCAAGCAACAGCCAGCCCACCATCATCCCAGTGGATGTGAGAAGCAAATCAAGAGCAGGGCGGGGCCGTGACAAGATACCACAAACGCATACATATTCCCAACCCAAATGCAAAGCAGCATGGAAAGATGATACGATGTGACCGATCGTCGCCAAACAACTGTTGGTCTCTGGGTTACGGAGTAAGCGGACCCTGCTGGCATGCCCCCAGTGGCTCCCGGTCGATGGATGGGACCTGTTGGTCCATGGTTATGTCATGAATGCAGTCACACCACACAGCATGGACACCCCATGTCAAAAAAAGGAAACATGCAGGCACCTAAGTGCTCCCCACAAAATTCAAGGGAAAACACAGAAGGTGCACTTCACCACCTTCTGCCTCTCCTCGCAGCACGACAGACGAATCTACCGAGCTCTCCAAGAGGCAGTGCCCGCCAGAATGGCACCACAGGGATAACCGCCTCCCAAAACCCACTTCCACCCGGCGGTCGTCCCCAACATACCGCCAACACACGCACATCGCAGACCAAATGCAATGCAGTATGGGTTGATGAATGCATGTACGAATCGCTGCCACACATGCACTTCGTGAGGTTGCGCTATTTTACGCAACCTCTGCATTGATCCCAGAGGGTTATCTGGAGTAAGCAGATCCTGGTGCCGCGCCTCCCCGGCGGCTCATAGTACGATGCACGGAACCGGTTGGTCGATGGACGCAAACCAATGGACGGACAACGCAAGATGCACGAAAGCATAAACAAGAAGCGAGCACCGAGGCACTCCCTGCAGGTATCCCCTGAACGGCATGAGATCCACCGACAAAAGCCAGCCCACCATCATCCCAGTGGAGTGAGAAGCATAGGAACAGGGCGGGGCCGTGGCAAGATACCATCCGCTTCGACACATCCCAAACCAAGCACACAGCGAACCCATCACAAACATGAATCACAGCCGAAAATGTCGGGTTGCTGGGAGCTCATCCAGCTTTGCACCGCAGGTCCGTCATGGAAATATTCCATTCCGGTGCTCGAGCCCAGGCAAGAGTTAGACACAAGCTGAACGGCATGAGATCGGCCAACAAAAGCCAGCCCACCATCATCCCAGTGGATGCGAGAAGCAAATCAGGAGCAGGGCGGGGCCGTGACAATATGCCACCAACTCATACATATTCCCAATCCAGATGCAAAGCAGCATGGAAAGATGATACGATGTGACCGATCGTCGCCAAAAAATTGTTGGTCCCAGGGTTACGGAGTAAGCGGACCCTGCTGGCATGCCCCCCAGTGGCTCCCGGTCGATGGATGGGACCTGTTGGTCCATGGTTATGTCATGAATGCAGTCACACAGCATGCACACCCCATGTCAAAAAAAGGAAACATGCGGGCACCTAAGTGCTCCCCACAAAATTCAAGGGAAAACACAGAAGGTGTACATCACCACCTTCTGCCTCTCCTCGCAGCACGACAGACGAATCTACCGAGCTCTCCAAGAGGCACTGCCCGCCAGAATGGCACCACAGGGATAACCGCCTCCCAAAACCCACTTCCACCCGGTGGCCGTCCCCGTTCACAGCGATCCGCCAGAACTCATATCAAGGTCAAAGAACACAAGTCCCCCGGCATGTGTAATATCCATGAGCACTGTACACGGAGAGGGAGCTAGCGTCAGACTAATCCAAGACACTCCCAAAAAGCGAGCCGTAGACGAATCCCCGATGCACTCAAAGAGGCGATGCAAGCACCCCATAAACTGGGTGTCGATCACCAGTCCCCCGGCAGGTGAAAAAACCCCAAGGCACTGGACATAAATAGAGCCAGCCGCAGACGAATCCCCGACGCCCTCAAAGAGGCAGTACCCGCCAGAAGGGTACCACAAGGACAGCCACAACCCCATCATCCAAATCATTTCAGTGGCCGTCCCCGTTAACAACGAGATGCCAGCACCCCATAAAGTGGCTGTCAACCACCAGTCCCCCGGCAGGTGAAAAAGCCTCAAGGCACTGGACATAAATAGAGCCAGCCGCAGACGAATCCCCGACGCCCTCAAAGAGGCAGTACCCGTCAGAAGGGTACCACAGGGACAACCACATCCCATCATCCAAAGCACCCAAGTGGCCGTCCCCGTTAACAGCGAGATGCCA
>LGRX02000438.1:0-25445 GCA_001247695.2 Cymbomonas tetramitiformis
AGAGGAGACGGGAGGGTCCAAAGCACCGCGCCTTCATAGATAACTGCGAAATGGATTCAAATTATATACTGCAGCGTCGGCTTCTCTTTCCTACACCAATAGGAAAATAGGCTGCTCTTTCCTAAACCAATAGAAACCGAATAAAAGCCTTCACTTTTATATACTTCCTCGCTCGTTTGGTGATTTCGGGGTATGCTTTTGAAATGTCATTTTGAATTTATACCACACGCTGGGTTCGTTCAACTGATCGACTTTCAATTTATATTCTTTTAGTGTTTACTACAGTGTTTCCGTTTATATTCAACGCAGTACGATAACTACGCTTTCCGGAATTATATATTCATGGGCTTCACCTGAACACTGATTTAATTGGCTGGATACAAATGATGGCTTCAACAGCTGGATACAAATAAGCATCAAGTGTTAAGACGACTGAATTTTCTGAATCCGTTCACACATTTCTGGGATTTGAAGAATGAAGACCTTCGTTTATATAGGGGGTACGTGAACGTACAGGTGGGGAAAAAATAAACCCCCCCCTGAGTATCCATCATCCGCATCATCATCATGTGAAGAGTGAGAGACCCGCGACAAATAGAGGCGGCCAAGGGGGGGGGGAGGAGGAGTGGTACCTCTGGAGGGCTCCGCCCCAGACCCCCTTCATTATTCACTGATGACCTGAATTACATTATTAACGCCGTGTGAAGTCATACGTTGTCATTCATGCATGAACTGCATATACGAAGGGGGGAGGGGCGGGGGCATCGCTGGGGCTCCATCCCCCACCCCAGACCCCCCCCTTCATTATTTATTCACTGATGACCTGGGTTAAATATTGGGGAAAAAATCGGAGATGGAATCGAAGATCCCCCTCTTTTGAAAAATCGGGAAAAAATTCAGTGCCTCTTAACACTGTGTCATTGTTTCATGACATTGCGTCATGAGCTTATGACAATGTCAAATTCGCCAAATTCCCTTAACAGTGCGAAAAAATGAAGCCAGAACGTAGGCTATATACTGTGACACTGTACGATGTACACGACACAGTATATAAATGGAGGCTTCATTCAAAACCCCATTAATATATAAACGAAGGTCTTCATTCTTGAAATCCCAGAAATGTGTGAACGATTCAGAAAATTCAGTGCCTCTTAACACTGTGTCATTGTTTCATGACATTGCGTCATTGCGTTATGACATTGTCAAATTCGCCAAATTCCCTTAACAGTGCGAAAAAATGAAGCCAGAACGTAGGCTGTACACTGTACGGTGTACACGACACAGTGTAGAGCTGTGACACACGACACCGTGAGCTGTGACACTGTAACACACGACTCAGTGTGTCACTGTACACACGACACGACACGACACGACACGACAGTATAAATAAAATTAAATATAAATATAAAGGTCATCCATGAATGACAAGGTATGACTTCACAGTGCGGTAATAATTAAATTTTAATTATATTTAACCCAAGTCATCAGTGAATAATGAAGGGGGCTGAGGGGCGGAGCCCCCCAGCGTAGTAGCCCCCACCCCCTTCATTATATGCAGTTCATGCATGAATGGCAACGTGTGACTTCACACGGCGTTAATAATGTAATTCAGGTCATCAGTGAATAATGAAGGGGGTCTGGGGCGGAGCCCCCCAGAGGTACCTAACCCTCCCCCCTCTGCTCTTGGCCGCCTCTTTGTCTCGGGTCTCTCACTCTTCACATGATGATGATGCGGATGATGGATACTCAGGGGGGGGTTTATTTTTTCCCCACCTGTACGTTCACGTACCCCCTATATAATGATGATGATGATAAACAGATAACCGCGAACTGGATTCAAATTATATAATGCATCGTTTGCTTCACAAACCTATCCACGACTGAAAATTCGTTTCGCAGTTTTCATCTCAACGACGCCAAAGGGCATTGCGAATTTATAGATAACTGCGAAATGGATTCAAATTATATACTGCAGCGTCGGCTTTTCTTTACTCACCAATAGGAAAATAGGCTTCTCTTTCTTAAACCAATAGGAAACCGAATAAAAGCCTTCACTTTTATTTACTTCCTCGCTCGTTTGGTGATTTCGGGGTGTGCTTTTGAAATGTCATTTTGAATTTATACCGCACGCTGGGTTCGTTCAACTGATCGACTTTCAATTTATATTCTTTTAGTGTTTACTACAGTGTTTCCGTTTATATTCAACGCAGTACGATATCTACGCTTTCCGGAATTATATATTCATGGGCTTCATCTGAACATTGATTTAATTGGCTGGATACAAATGATGGCTTCAACTCGTATAATACTGATGAGGTCACTGATGACCTGGGTTAAATATATAATGATGATGATGATAAACAGATAACCGCGAACTGGATTCAAATTATATAATGCATCGTTTGCTTCACAAACCTATCCACGACTGAAAATTCGTTTCGCAGTTTTCAACTTTTCATCTCAGCGACGCCAAAGGGCATTACGAATTTATAGATAACTGCGAAATGGATTCAAATTATATACTGCAGCGTCGGCTTCTCTTTACTCACCAATAGGAAAATAGGCTTCTCTTTCTTAAACCAATAGGAAACCGAATAAAAGCCTTCACTTTTATTTACTTCCTCGCTCGTTTGGTGATTTCGGGGTGTGCTTTTGAAATGTCATTTTGAATTTATACCGCACGCTGGGTTCGTTCAACTGATCGACTTTCAATTTATATTCTTTTAGTGTTTACTACAGTGTTTCCGTTTATATTCAACGCAGTACGATATCTACGCTTTCCGGAATTATATATTCATGGGCTTCATCTGAACATTGATTTAATTGGCTGGATACAAATGATGGCTTCAACTCGTATAATACTGATGAGGTCACTGATGACCTGGGTTAAATATATAATGATGATGATGATAAACAGATAACCGCGAACTGGATTCAAATTATATAATGCATCGTTTGCTTCACAAACCTATCCACGACTGAAAATTCGTTTCGCAGTTTTCAACTTTTCATCTCAGCGACGCCAAAGGGCATTACGAATTTATAGATAACTGCGAAATGGATTCAAATTGTATACTGCAGCGTCGGCTTCTCTTTACTCACCAATAGGAAAATAGGCTTCTCTTTCCTAAACCAATAGGAAACCGAATAAAAGCCTTCACTTTTATTTACTTCCTCGCTCGTTTGGTGATTTCGGGGTATGCTTTTGAAATGTCATTTTGAATTTATACCGCACGCTGGGTTCGTTCAACTGATCGACTTTCAATTTATATTCTTTTAGTGTTTACTACAGTGTTTCCGTTTATATTCAACGCAGTACGATATCTACGCTTTCCGGAATTATATATTCATGGGCTTCATCTGAACATTGATTTAATTGGCTGGATACAAATGATGGCTTCAACTCGTATAATACAATGTCGTATATATTTTATACAATGGCTTCAACGGATTTTATATTGTCGTGTTACCGCTACTCTGTGTCGTGTGCAGCGTACAGTGTACTACCTACGATTCAGGCTTCATTTTTTCGCACTGTTAAGGAGAATTTGGCGAATTTGCGACATGACAATGCCATATCGCAATGACACAGTGTTAATAGGGGGTACGTGAACGTACAGGTGGGGAAAAAATAAAATCTATAGGGGGTACGTGAACGTACAGGTGGGGAAAAAATAAACCCCCCCTGAGTATCCATCATCCGCATCATCATCATGTGAAGAGTGAGAGACCCGAGACAAAGAGGCGGCCAAGAAGCGAGGGGGAAGGGTTAGAAGTACCTGCAGGGGCTCCGCCCCGGTCCCCCTTCATGATTCACGCGATGACCTGAATTACATTATTAACGCCGTGTGAAGTCACACGTTGCCATTCATGCATGAGCACGCCCTGTGAAGGGGCTACCGCTGAGGGCTCCGCCCCCGATTCCCCCATTCATTATTCGCATTGGCCTGAATTACATTATTATTAACGCGTGTGAAGTCATACGTTTGTCATTCATGCATGAAGCGCTATAATGAAGGGAGGACTACCGGTGGGGTGCTCCCCCCCAGACCCCCCACCCCCCTTCATTATTCACTGATGACCTGGGTTAAATATAATTAAAATTTAATTATTACCGCACTGTGAAGTCATACCTTGTCATTCATGGATGACCTTTATATTTAATTTTAATTTTATTTATACGGTCGTGTCGTGTCGTGGCCGCGTGTCGTGTGTGCAGTGACACACCGAGTCGTGTCGGTTACAGTGTCACAGCTCACTGTGTCGTGTGTCACAGCTCTACACTGTGTCGTGTACAGCGTACAGTGTACAGCCTACGATTCAGGCTTCATTTTTTCGCACTGTTAAGGGAATTCGTGAATTTCGACAATGTCATGGCGCAATGACACAGTGTTAACAGGCACTGAATTTTATGAATCCGTTCACACATTTCTCAGATTTCAAGAATGAAGACCTTCGTTTATATATCAATGGGGTTTTGAATGAAGCATCCATTTACATACCGTGTCGTGTACATCGTACAGTGTCACAGTGTATAGCCTACGTTCCGGCTTCATTTTTTCGCACTGTTAAGGGGAATTTGTCAAATTGACAATGTCATGAAACAATGACACAGTGTTAAGAGGCACTGAATTATATTTCCCGATTTTTCAAAAGAGGGGGATCTTCGATTCCATCTCCGATTTTCCCCAATACATTAACGGTTGTAGTCTATTTCTAGATGTGTGGTATTGTTCATATATGCCAGATATGAATGGTGTATAGATCTAGTTGTGAAGGTTTTGCTGTTCACATCTAATTTCACTTATTAGAAGCTTTAAATGCAATATGGTGGAAGTTAGTCTCACCATTAGGTGGATTATACATATATGTCTAAACACTTTCATTGGATAACAACGATTCGGTTGAAATCGAGATGATTGATACTTCTAGAAATTAGATAAGCCAGCGCATTCTCCACCAAGGCTGTCAAATTAAGGGCATTGATATTCTAAATATCTCTAGATATTAAGATGTTCAAATATCTAGCTTCTGTCATACCTAATGTGCTGCTGGAGTTTTTAGAATTAGACCACTGGCTTTCACGGGCTTCACCTGAACACTGATTTAATTGGCTGGATACTAATGAACGCTTCAACTCGTATAATACACTGTCGTATATATTTTATACAATGGCTTCAACGGATTTTATATTGTCGTGTTAGCGCTACTCTGTGTCGTGTACAGCGTACAGTGTACAGCCTACGATCCTGGCTTCATTTTTTCGCACTGTTAAGGGAATTTGGCGAATTATGACATGAAATAACACAATGTCATACACAGTGTTAAGAGGCACTGAATTTTCTGAATCCGTTCACACATTTCTTGGATTTGAAGAATGAAGACCTTCGTTTATATAGGGGGTACGTGAACGTACAGGTGGGGAAAAAATAAACCCCCCCTGAGTATCCATCATCCGCATCATCATCATGTGAAGAGTGAGAGACCTGCGGCAAATAGAGGCGGCGACCAAGAGGGGGTTGGGTACCTCTGGGGGGCTCCGCATGAACTGCATATCATGAAGGGGAGTGGGGGCTACCGCTGGGGGGCTCCGCCCCGGACCCCTTCACTATTCACTGATGATATGAATTACATTATTAACGCAGTGTGAAGTCATACGGTTGTCATTCATGCATGAACTGCATATAATGAAGGGGGAGGGGGGGTACCGACGGGGGGGCTCCTCCCCGGTAGGCGGTAGCGGGTAATCTGTTCGCCTATGAACGAAAGACCTATTTGTGGTTTGAGTTTCAGCCGAAATGGCCAAGTATATCAAAAGTTATGCCCATTCCGAGTATTTTCGGTTATTACACTCGCGCCCGCACTGCTAATTTGACTGCAAACGAGTTCTTTTACGGAATATTGCGCCTATGCTTACACGCAATATATCAATTTGCTCGTCTATGAAAGACCTATTTGTGGTTTGAGTTTCAGCCGAAATGGCCAAATATATCAAAAGTTATGCCCATTCCGAGTATTTTCGGTTATTACACTCGCGCCCGCACTGCAAGTTTGACTGCAAACGAGTTCTTTTGCGGAATATTGCGCCTATGCTTGCACGCAATATATCAATTTGTTCGTCTATGAAAGACCTATTTGTGGTTTGAGTTTCGGCCAAAATGGCCAAATATATCAAAAGTTATGCCCATTCCGAGTATTTTCGGTTATTACACTCGCGCCCGCACTGCAAGTTTGACTGCAAACGAGTTCTTTTACGGAATATTGCGCCTATGCTTGCACGCAATATATCAATTTGTTCGTCTATGAAAGACCTATTTGTGGTTTGAGTTTCGGCCAAAATGGCCAAGCATATCAAAAGTTATGCCCATTCCGAGTATTTTCGGTTATTACACTCGCGCCCGCACTGCTAATTTGACTGCAAACGAGTTCTTTTACGGAATATTGCGCCTATGCTTACACACGATATATCAATTTGAACGTCTATGAAAGACCTATTTGTGGTTTGAGTTTCTGCCAAAATGGCCAAGTATATTACAAGTTATGCCCATTCCGAGTTTTTCCGGTTAGGGTTTACTCATAATTTCGTAAATACATCGTCATGCGATAAATAAGGCTCCAGTAATTACTGAACATATCAACCTTGATATCGTTTGTTTACCAACTGTTTATTTATCAGATTGATACATATGAAGCATGTTACTTTTTTATTTTGACAAGTGAAACACTTCTTAGTTGCGGGTTTCAACATACGCATATTCACTTATACAGATGCATTCACAGATAGATTCATAACAACACGGTGTTCAACACATGCTATTATTACAATATTAATAAGCACGTAAGTTGGTACGAAAAAACAAACATGATCTACTAAATCCATAACCTGAACACTAATCAACTATCCTACAGTAAGCAGTCAAAACAAACTCGGCCGAGTTGCGTGCAGCTCCATCCTGAACACAAAGGAGTTCCTGCATGCACAGAAGAATTCTCGCTGCAGAAATATGCAAGCACGTGGAATTTGCGAGCACACAGACGATAGTCAGTAAAAACGCCACAGGTTGGGATTGCACCAACTGTTGTGCTATCCAGCACGGTCTGTGGCACTGTAAGTTAATACAAATGTGCAGAATCATCAAAAGAAAAGGATTCGCAACGTAACCGCAACATAGGAGTAAACCTAAAGAAAGAACTGCTGTCGTCGAAAACGCATACATCCTGCAACAGAAGCACTCACTGCTGTCGCCGAAACGAAACGCATACTATCCTGCAAAAAACCAGCGCGCTTGTCAGCGGAAATGTTGGGAATCGAACCCATCCCGAAGGGCAAGATGCCCAACGGGCTCCAAGCATTCCCAGCGTTAAAACAACCTATTAAAAGGGAGCGACGCAGCGCTCCATTAAGCAGCAACGGAACGCACGAAATCCTGCAAAAAACAGCACGCTAAGCTGCAGAAATGGAGGAAGTCAAACCCAACAAGACAAGCAGATTGCCCAGGGCTCAAAGCAGTCCCAGCGTAACGAAAAAAAAATACAAAACAGGAGCGAGCTGAAAGAAGCAGTGCGCTAGTCGGAAAAAACAAAACATAGAAACATGCAGGCAGGGTGAACGGCGTCGGCGCTCGGAAAAGAGCGTTCACGGCCGCTTAAAGGATAGTTGTTCAACTCGAGATGTGACGCTACTACTAACTCCGGATCTGCGTATCTGTGTCACCTTCTATCCTAGATTTCATTTCTTTCTGATCGAGCGGTCGGTCGACGGTTCGATCTTTCGGTCGACACGTGATGCTATCTCAGGAGGTCAGGATTATCCCCGCGCCGGGCGCGCGGGTGTCACTCTGTCACAGTGACAGATCGTCGATACTGAATCGATCTTACTAAAACAATTTCAATGGAACGATTTGTCGGTCGGCGGCACGATCGGTCGGTCGACAAACAGTTCACGGAGGACAAGTACACTCAACACTGTGTCGTGTGTTACAGTGTCACAGCTCACCGTGTCGTGTGTCACAGCGCTACTCTGTGTCGTGTACAGCGTACAGTGTACAGCCTACGATCCTGGCTTCATTTTTTCGCACTGTTAAGGGAATTTGGCGAATTATGACCATGTCATAACGCAATATCATGAAACAATGACACAGTGTTAAGACGACTGAATTTTCTGAATCCGTTCACACATTTCTGGGATTTGAAGAATGAAGACCTTCGTTTATATATCCATGGGGTTTTCAATGAAGCATCCATTTACATACGGTGTCGTGTACAGCATACGTGTGTCACAGTATAGCCTACGATTCTGGCTTCATTTTTTCGCACTGTTAAGGGGAATTCGCGAATTATGACACGATGACAATCGTGTCATGACGCAATGTCATACAGTGTTAAGACGACTGAATTTTTCCCCGATTTTTCAAAAGAGGGGGATCTTCGATTCCATCTCCGATTTTTTCCCCAATATCAATGGGGTTTTGAATGAAGCATCAATTTACATAGGGGGTACGTGAACGTACAGGTGGGGAAAAAATAACCCCCCCCTGAGTATCCATCATCCGCATCATCATCATGTGAAGAGTGAGAGACCCGAGACAAAGAGGCGGCCAAGAGCGGGGAGGGTTGGGTACCTGGGGGCTCCGCCCCACCCCCCTTCATGATTCACTTGATGAATTACATTATTAACGCCGTGTGAAGTCATACGTTGCCATTCATGCATGAACGCATATATTGAAGGGGGCTGGCGGGGCTCCGCCCCGGACCCCCCTTCATTATTCGCGATGACTGAATTACATTATTAACGCCGTGTGAAGTCACACGTTGCCATTCATGCATGAACTGCATATAATGAAGGGGGCTACCGGTGGGGGGCTCCGCCCCCGGCCCCCTTCAGTATTCACTGATGACCTGGGTTAAATATAATTAAAATTTAATTATTACCGCACTGTGAAGTCATACCTTGTCATTCATGGATAAATGACCTTTATATTTAATTTTAATTTTATTTATACGGTCGTGTCGTGTCGTGGCCGCGTGTCGTGTGTACAGTGACACACTGAGTCGTGTCGGTTACAGTGTCACAGCTCACTGTGTCGTGTGTCACAGCTCTACACTGTGTCGTGTACAGCGTACAGTGTACAGCCTACGATTCAGGCTTCATTTTTTCGCACTGTTAAGGGGATTTCGACAATGACACAGTGTTAAGAGCGACTGAATTTTCTGAATGGGTAATGCTACTGACGCTGGAATTTCACCCCCGGCTTTACGAATTAATTATTCTTCAACGCGATATCGAACCCATGTCATCATCGTCATCGCCGGCCGGTTCCGGTGACACAGTACATACTTGTAGGCGTATTACTAACCTAACGGTAAAATAGGAGTCAACGATCTTTTCATCATATTATGGGAAAGCGATGAAAGTGAAGGCCATACAGTCTCGCCGCCACTACCATCATCGACACAGTTGCTCTCGCCCTAAAGGGCGAAGAATTGAATTTTTTGTTTCGCTGTGTGCTATTTCTTTTCGTTTTGTTTGTACATTTCGTTAACCTTCAGTTTGTTGACACTCACTGTCATTCCGCTTTTTTCCTTAGCATTTTATGCGCTTTGCAAGGTTATCGCAAAAACATGAGACATCCGCTACGTTAGGTTCTTGGCGCCATTCGACACAACTGAGGTGAGTTTCTTTTTCACATGCATTTGCCTTTTCAAATTTGCTTGAAATTTCGTTATGTGTGTGTCTTTTGGAGACCTCTGGTCGGCAGCGACCTGTCTGGCGAAGAATCGGCTGTTCTCACGCCAATTCGGAGCTCACTAGCAGATTCCCCGCCGAAATCTACTTGGCATAGTTGTGATTAAGGTATGAGATGAGTACTTTGGCGGAAAATTGTTGTTTTCTTTGGGAACCCTACTCATTTGGCCCCAGAAACATTTCAGCCTACTGTTTTAATGGTACTAGCTCAAATAAGAGCACCGGAAATATTTCCGGAGGTCTCAGTTCGAATCTGAGATACCATCCTATCACACATACTTCTCTCCTCAAAACAGCATTCATCCGCAACCATAAAACACGTCCTACCTATTGTGTTTGCGTTGTGTTAAATATTAAAACGTTTTGGTGTGGAAGTCAAGGTTCATGAACCTAGCTTGGGTTGAAACCCCAACTACACCTAGGAACATTGCTTTATCGCAATAACATTTTCAGGAAAATGATGAGCCATCTTGTTTCTGATCTACTAAAGTGAAGCATGAAGGTGGGTTAGGCTTGTACTATTGAGTTCACCTATATGCGTTCTCAATGGATACGCGCCCTATAGTGGGCGGTCGTAAACAACGTCTATTTTTCATGCATATGCGATAATATACGTGTAAGTATGTCAAGTGAAGTGCTTACACATAAAAAAACGCATAGTTAAGTAAGTGTGATTGGCAAGGGAGGCAAAGTTAGGAGAGGCCATTCATCCGCGGTCCTTGCGGGCCTCTATGTTAAACGCATAACATTACTTGGCAAGGCATCACAATATGTGAGGGAGTAGAGGTGTTAAGACGTGTAGTTGGGGGTTTAACCCAAGCTAGGTTCGCAAACCTAGACTTCCACACCAAAATATTTGACGAATTCAAAATTGAGAAGTATCGCATATAGAACATAGCATATGAGGAGTATGTGTGATAGGCATGTGGTATCTCAGATTTACACTGAGACCTTCGGAAATATTTTCCGATGCTCTAATTTGAGCTAATACCACCAAAACAGCAGGTTGTTGAGAAGTTCTGGAGCCAAAAGAGTGGGGTCCCAAAGCAAAACTGCAATTTTTCGCCAAAGGACTCAAACCATATGTTGTATAGACCTCTTCCAGGTAGAATTCCGCGGGGAATCTGCCAGTGTGCTCAGAAATGGCGTGAGAAAACTCGATTCTTCGCCAGAAGAGTTGCAGTCGACCAGAAGTCTCAAACAAGCACACACAAATAGACATTCAACGCAAATTAAAAGTCGGTGTAAAAACAAAAAGCAGATTCGTACCTCGGTTACAACGTCGTTCGTCAAGTTGCGCCAAGCACCCATCGTAGTGGATGCCTCATGTTTTTGCGAAACCTTGCAAAGCGCATGAAAAAAAGCGGAACGACAGTGAGTTCAAACAAACTGAAGGTTAACGAAATGTACAAACAAAACGAAAAGAAATAGCACACAGCGCAAACAACAAACTCACTTCTTCGCCCTGTAGGGCGAGGGCACGCACCATCACTGTGTCGATGATGGTGATGGCGGCGAGACTCTATGGCCTTCAACTTCATCGCTTTCCCCTGATATGATCGTTGACGCTTTCCCCTGAAAAGATCATTGACTCCTATTTTACCGTTGGTTAGTAATACGCCTACAAAATAATATGTACTGTGTCACCGGAACCGGCCGGCGATGACGATGATGACATGGGTTCGATATCGCGTTGAAAAATAATTAATTCGTAAAGCCGGGGGTGAAATTCCAGCGTCAGTAGCATTACCCTTTCTGAATCCGTTCACGCATTTCTCAGATTTGATGAATGAAGGCTTTCGTTTATATATCAATGGGGTTTTGAATGAAGCATCCATTTACATACTGTGTCGTGTACAGCGTACAATGTCACAGTGTATACCCTGTGACGTTCTGGCTTCATTTTTTCGCACTGTTAAGGGGATTTCGACAATGACACAGTGTTAAGAGCGACTGAATTATTTCCCGATTTTTCAAAAGAGGGGGATCTTCGATTCCATCTCCGATTTTTCCCCAATATCCATGGGGTTTTGAATGAAGCATCCATTTACATACGGTGTCGTGGGTCACAGTGTCTGGCTTCATTTTTTCGCACTGTTAAGGAATTTATGGCATTTATGACATTTATAACGCAATGTCATACACAGTGTTAAGAGGCACTGAATTTTTATATTTTCCGATTTTTCAAAAGAGGGGGATCTTCGATTCCATCTCCGATTTTTTCCCCAATAGGCACTGAATTCTCTGAATCCGTTCACACATTTCTCAGATTTGATGAATGAAGACGTTCGTTTATATATCAATGGGGTTTTGAATGAAGCCTCCATTTATATACTGTGTCGTATAGCCTACGTTCTGGCTTCATTTTTTCGCACTGTTAAGGGGAATTCATGAATTTCGGCAATCAACGATGTCATAACGCAATGACACAGTGTTAAGAGGCACTGAATTATATTTCCCGATTTTTCAAAAGAGGGGGATCTTCGATTCCATCTCCGATTTTTCCCCCAATATCAATGGGGTTTTCAATGAAGCATCCATTTACATACGGTGTCGTGTACATCATACGTGTATCACAGTGTATAGCCTACGATTAGATGAGAATACAAGAAAACGGGAAAGGCAAACACAAGCAAAAGCATAAAACGATATACTGCTGTAGATAAGATATTGCTGTTGCGGTGTCGTAAAGTTTTCTAAGTCTAAAGTGGGAAACGGTTTCGGTGAACTAATTCACTGTGTGAGTGACACGTCAGCAGTGGCAGGTTCATGGTCGCGAATAAGGAATTCTTGGTCATGAATTAGGAATTCATGGTCATGAATTATAAGTTCATGGTCGTGAACTGACACTGAACAGGCTGTGACACACTGAGAGGTGTAAACTCGAGATACAGTGTGACGTGTGGCACGAGGAACTGTGTACGGTGACTCGTGCTGCAGACGTCTGAAATACTGTATACTCGTCACACCACCACAGCTCGTGGGTGTGGCGACAGACTGTGCCTACGGTTCGGTGTGTACGGTTCGCGGTGGGACGGATACACTGCCGGAGGCAAATAGTTAGGGTTCTAGGTAATTGTAACTTGCTAAGTTGTGCTAGTCACTGTGGAACTGTCAGATTGTTGGGCTGTAGCCATGCTTTCTAAGGGTAGCAAGGATGATGCTTTCGTTCGATTGATCTTTTTCTAGTTTCATTGCTGCTGCGTGCTGCTTCTGCTGCTCGGCTGCTCGTAGTTGTTCTCGAAGTTTCACTCTGCGGCCTTTGATGTTGAGCAAGGCGTCAGTGTGTTTAACGACGAGCGGTACACCTTGTTTGGTGACAGGTAGGGCCTTCGTGAAGATGTCGGCCATGTTGTCGTCGGTGGAGATCCAGACGGTGTGGAACTTGGCGTTTTCGCCGATGCACCACTGTCGAACTGCGTGAAAGCGCACTTCGACGTGCTTAAGTCGTGAAGACAGCTGCCGTTGTGTCGCGATGTGCGTAACAGCTGCGTTGTCGATGTGGACAGGAATAGTGTCGCTGTCGAGGTCCCAGTACTCGGCAAGTGTGTTGCGAATACCCAGGGCGGAGACGCAGGCTTCAGACATGGCGATATACTCGGCCTCAGTCGAAGATAGCGCTGCTGATGATTTCTGTTTCTTCGACCACCAGTCGATCAGCATACCGTGCATGTATAGGCAGTAGCCAGATACAGAGTTGCGGTCGGAGGTGTCGCCAGCGTGGTCGGCGGAGTAGTGGCCGAGGCATGTGTGAAGGTACTGGTTCGGGTCGATGCGTGGCACGGTGTTGGCGTCTTTGTACAACACCACCGTGTCGAAGGGCGTGCCCTGGATGAACACTCGATTGGCACCACCTTCGTCGGCGGCGTCCGTGAATGCCTCAGGGTCGTAGGTGCCCGCGCGTGGACGCGAGAACAATCCGGTAGTGCCCGCAGGGATACTGTCGATCTCCTGGAAGAAATACGTGAGTGGCCACCAAGCTGCAGCCTCCGAACGTCGTAGTACAACAGTGTAGGAGGTGTTGTTGGGGTCCTTCCAGAAGTCCTTGAGCATCTTGGACAACATACGGTGGATTAAGGCGTTGAGGTACGGCGGGTTCGCCCAGAAAGCTCTGCCGTGCCAATGGTGTTCCTCGGCGGGGTCGTCGAGGGAGTAGTAGTGCTCGCACTGCGAGTTACCCTCAGGGTAAGGCTTGCCGTCGGTGTAGAGATCGACGTGGCATACACCGTGAGGGTTGAAGGCGGCGTACTCGAGGTAGGCTGTTCGTCGCACCATCCAATCAACGGTGCCCTTCTCGGCCAAGACTGAAGGCGGTGGCTGTAGTAAGGGTCGTCGTTGGGAGAGAGAGAGAGCAGAAGTTGATGAAGGAGACCACTGGTCAGGGTGCACGATATAGTCCTTGCCAGTGTCGAGGATGTCGAAGAGGCGTGCTTCGTGCTGCCAAAACAGCTTAATGAAGTCTGGAGAGCCGAAGCCGGCGTCGATCATCTGACGGACGGAGAGGAGGTTCGGTGCATTGGGGTCGTAGTAGGTGTCGGGTAGCACCACCGTGTGTACGGTGCCATCGTTCATGCTAAAGTCGATCTTGGCGGTGCCAATACCGGCCGGCTTGAAGTCGATGGTGCTTGCTGTGTGGAGGCTTGTTCTGCAAGGGTTGACTTGTGCGAACATGTCCTCGGAGTTGAAGAGGCAGACGGAGGCTCCGGAGTCCACTAGCATCTCGTCACTCTGTTTCGGAGTAGTGCCCGTAGAGTATACGTGGTCACCTCCCATGGTGCTGCCGAAGTTACGGCAGCACAGGTCGCGGCAGTTGCTGACGGCGCCGCACCCGTGGTGTGGGAGTCAGAAGGTGGTGTTACCACCGTAGCCAAGGCTTTGGTGGAACAGGGCATTGTCATCGAAGGTTTCGTTCATGTCGATGTGTCGAGGTGCTTGGGCAGCAAGCTGATTCGCAAGCCACTGGTCGATGGTGTCATCGTCGAAGGTCAGTGGCCATGGTGACGATGATGGCGGCTCGTAGGCGGTCTCACCGTCGCTGGAGGACTCGTACAGGTCGTCCGAAGGTCCCAGCTGCGAGAAACCCTGAGTTTGTGGCCAATTCGGCGATACATACTCAGGGTTTTGGCTGATGGGGATGGTGAAGTCTTCTGGGTCTTCATGGCGGCTCTCCACGTCAGATAAGACTGAGGATGAACTCGAAAGGTCACCAGGGGTGCTCGAGGTCGGTGTGTAGATGGTGGTAGCGTCTTCGGCCGGAATGGGCTTAGCCATGGTGTCCAAAACGGCTGCCGGGTCGATGGTCGGAAAATGGACTCTTTTAACAGCTTTTTCTTGCTGTTTTGAGTCCAAATCTGCTGCAAAGTAACCACCCATTAATGGCATGGTGGTTGTGGCACCTCCGGCCTGAACCATGAAAGCGTAAGTGGCCTTGGGGTTGGTGGATGGTGGATGAGGAAGGTCGGAGGCGGAAATGGACTGATCCAAGGTCTGAGTGGACTGTGGGAGCTCGCCGCAAAAAGTGATGATGTCATCTTTTTCACGAGGGGGTCCGGAGGGGGTCCCGAGGGGGTCCCAAGGGGGTGATCGGTGAAGTTTGCTCGTTGTCGATCTGGAGGCCAATCCAAGGGCCAATACGAGCCCCGGTAGGATGTAAATGTCGGGGGACTCGTCGTCTATACGGTGGCGACTGTGCCACGTGGTGCATCCTGGTGCCACGTGGCAAGATGTGGTTTGCCGTAGGGTTTCGGCCGATACGGTCACCGTAGGTTCATGGAGGTCTACGGGAAGCTCATCCTCGACCTCGTCGATGTCGTCGAGTGTTGTTGTTGGAGTCGGTGGCGGCTCGGCGGTGACGAGGTTGATCAGCTGCTGTGCTTCTCCGATGCAGTCGTCGAGAAGGGTAGCGTCTTCGTCGGTCCATGAAGGTGTCGTAGGTCCTTGAAGGTCCACGGAGCCGGACGAAGGTGTGTGCGGCTGTGGAGGTGATCGGAGAGTGGGAACGTGTTGAGGTTGTACAATGTGAGATAGCACCACCTCACCGGTGCCGAGAATGGTTTCGGTGGCGGCGTGGGAGGTTTTCTCGTGATTTCGGTTAGGGTTTGCGCCGGAAGGAAAAATATTGGCCTTCGGGAGCTTGTTGGCGTGAGTCTCGGAGGTCTGAGTTGATCTCGTCGTCATGTGAGGTCGAAGGGGTCGCACAGGAACGTACCAGGACTCGTCGTCCTGGCGGCTGCGGGTCTTCTTCAGCTTCTTCTGTTCTCGTCGTCGCATCTTCTTTTTCGCGGAGATTATCTTCGGATGAGCTTCGTCGGACTGGACGTCGGAGAGAAGAGGGGCGTGTTCAGGCACGTCGGAGTCCTCAGAAGTGAGTGCATCAAAGGAGTTGACGTTGAGGACGTTGACAGAGTGTGTCGTCGTAGGTGAAGGTCTGAAAGCCTTCTTGGAATTGACCACGGTGAAGGAGTCAGTGTTGGCCTCTTCGGACGACGTGATGCTGTAGTCGGGCGACACTGGCTGAAAGGCGTCGTCGTCGTTAGGCGGCGTAGGAAGGGGCATGTAGTACCCCTGCTGAACCTTCTTCCTGTTGTGAGCAGAAGGAGGTACAGCAGAGGGTTTGTTGACGGTGAGCATGTTGAGGGAGGCCTTGGCCTTAGTGATAGGCCAAGCCATTCTCTGAGGTGCTCGTTGGAAGGCGGGGAAGTCCTCGTCGCCGTCGTCGTCGGAGTCTGCACCACCTTCCGAGATGTGTTTTACGGAAGGAGGTGTAGGTGTAGCACCACCTGAAGAAGTGGTGACGGAGGCGTTCTCGCTCGCAAGGACCGCGGCGAGAGCTTTTCGTTGATCGCCGGTGAACATGGTCTTGATCTCCTCGAGAGTAGGTGTCTGAGAAGAGGATGCGTTCGCGACAGCCGCTAGCGTAGGCGGCGGCGGTGAAGGTTTACGGCTGCTGAGCGAGTTCGCCCTCGGAGTGTGGGTGTCGTACTTGAGCATTTTCTCGCTCAGGGAGCAAGGGCAACCGGCACGGCCGGTGCTGTGGTGGACGGTCTTCTTCTTGACGATGAAGCACGTTCTGCACGGCTGTCGTAAGAGGTCGGCGGTGTCGTTGTCAGGGGTGAACCTCATGCCAGACCAGGTTCCCTTGACGGTAGTGTCGACGTTGGTCTTCCCGGCGTGTTTTTTTTTTGGATCTTGAGGAGTTCGATCTCGTACTTCTTCCTCTCTTCCATAGTGGCTTCAGGAGGAGGGAAGGGAGGGTACGGGGTCGAAGAGCGTGGACGATCAGGCGCGGATTTCGCACCACCTTGTGGGCGTGAACGATCAGGCGTCTTCCCACGGTTGGTGTCGGCGGTGGACTTAGGGTTTTGTCGGAATTCGCCCGTGAAGGCGTTCGCCTTCGCCGGGTGCGATCCAGAACGGACATGGTCAGCGTGTGCAGCACCGACGCGATACCATCGCTGCTGTACGTCCTGGAAAAATGTAGTCAGGCCGCCCGGGTAGCCCAGGTTCGCTGTACGTGCGTCGCGGTTGTACTCCTCGAGGATGTTGTAATATAGCGGGCTCTCGAACTTCTTCTTCGCCACGGCTTGAGAGTCCTTCAGCATCTCGTAGAAGAGCTTCTGTGCCTCGCGCTCGGAGTAGGCGGGGTACTGAATACGATGTAGCTGGACTTGTTGGCGAAAAGAGTCGATGATGTGCATAGGGTCGACGTCTTCAGTGACCCGTAGCGCTTTGGCCGTCTTGAGGTACTCCTCCGTGTCCAACGCGGGGTAGTGGGCGAGGAGGCACTTCAAATGCAGTAGGAGGGCTCGCCCATCTTTGGTGAGCCGGTCGTCGGAGTGCGTGAGCGAGTTGATGGTGGACTTCGTCGTGCCGATAGTGACTCTCATTAAGAGAGCGGCGAGGATGGCGTTCAAGCACTCGTCGTAGGCGGAGGCAACGTCGATGGTGACCATGCGTTGGCGTAGGTCAAGTAGTTTTTCGGAATGCCCCACGCGCACGGTTTTCAAACACGTGCTGATGGCGGTGAGTAGCTTGTTGAAGACTACTTCACCACCGCGGCAAAGCACATTTAAGTGCAATTCCTTCGGTTGTTGGTCCTGAGGGATGTCGGTCAAGTTGTAGTACTCGACCTTCAAGGCTCGGGCGAGGTTCAGGATGTAGTTGGTCGACAAATAAGATTTGAAGATGTCGGTGCGCGTCTTGGCGGCGAGGACGGCCATGGTCGTGGGCGTCGGGCGACGTCCGCTCATGTACTCGGATGCCGTAATCTCGTCAGTCATTTCCACATTGGAGTTGTTGTCGACTTCGTGGGAGAGTTGTGCGCCGGCCAATTCGTCGTAATTGTCGGTGTTCGTCGGCGAAAGTGAGGCGCGGTTGACGCGAGCGATGACATCGTCGCATTTCTGGACGAGGCCTGGCAGAATTTGCAATTTCTCGTCAATATCTGTGAGATGGTCCGCAAACGACTCTGTAGTACAGAACTTGAGCGGAAGGGCGTTAATTTTCTCGGTGTTTTCGGCGGTAAATTTGAACGTCGCGCGGAATCTTTCCGAGAGAGCATGGAATTCAGCGGAAAGGCGTGAAATCTCCGTGCGGTTGGCGTTGACATTGGTGATCAGCTCCTCCGTCGTTGCATGTTGAGGTAGTTGCTCGGTCGTCGTGAAGAGCGAGCGTTGTGGGTTTCGTGGTCCCGTCGTTCCTTGGGAATTTGACAGGGAATTCGCCGGTGATCCGGCTTCGTGTTGAGGGGTCGCGTGGCCATCCATCGTTCAATACGGTCGGTGATGTCGCCGGAGAGATTAGATGTTGTACGTGATGATCTCGCGTACATGTTGGGCAAATTGGAGTTGCCTAGTTAATTTTGGAAAAATGATCCAGCGCTTCCGCGGCACAGACTTAGATGTAGCGATCTGGAGAGGCGTCCCCCCCCGGAAATGCGGAATCTACTGTCGGCCCGGAAAATCTGAAATCTGACGACTCAAAGCGCGCGGATCTGTGACCAGAGATGATGTCGCAGTAGTGGAAGTAGTGGTGGGCTCATACCAGATGAGAATACAAGAAAACGGGAAAGGCAAACACAAGCAAAAGCATAAAACGATATACTGCTGTAGATAAGATATTGCTGTTGCGGTGTCGTAAAGTTTTCTAAGTCTAAAGTGGGAAACGGTTTCGGTGAACTAATTCACTGTGTGAGTGACACGTCAGCAGTGGCAGGTTCATGGTCGTGAATAAGGAATTCTTGGTCATGAATTAGGAATTCATGGTCATGAATTATAAGTTCATGGTCGTGAACTGACACTGAACAGGCTGTGACACACTGAGAGGTGTAAACTCGAGATACAGTGTGACGTGTGGCACGAGGAACTGTGTACGGTGACTCGTGCTGCAGACGTCTGAAATACTGTATACTCGTCACGATTCTGGCTTCATTTTTTCGCACTGTTAAGGGGAATTCGCGAAATATGACACGATGACAATCGTGTCATGACGCAATGTCATACACAGTGTTAAGACGACTGAATTATATTTCCCGATTTTTCAAAAGAGGGGGATCTTCGATTCCATCTCCGATTTTTTCCCCAATATCAATGGGGTTTTGAATGAAGCATCCATTTACATACGGTGTCGTGTGTCACAGCATACCGTGCCACACAGCCTACGATCCTGGCTTCATTTTTTCGCACTGTTAAGGGGAATTCGTGAATTTCAACGTCATAACGTAATGACACAGTGTTAAGAGGCACTGAATTATATCCCGATTTTTCAAAAGAGGGGGATCTTCGATTCCATCTCCGATTTTTTCCCCAATATCAATGGGGTTTTGAATGAAGCATCCATTTACATACGGTGTCGTGTGTCACAGGCTCACAACATACCGTGTCACAGTGTCTGGCTTCATTTTTTCGCACTGTTAAGGGGAATTCGTGAATTTCAACGTCATAACGCAATGACACATTGTTAAGAGGCACTGAATTATATCCCGATTTTTCAAAAGAGGGGGATCTTCGATTCCATCTCCGATTTTCCCCCAATATTTCCCGATTTTTCAAAAGATGGGGATCTTCGATTCCATCTCCGATTTTTTCCCCAATACTGTGTCGTGTACATCGTACAGTGTCACAGTGTATAGCCTACGTTCTGGCTTCATTTTTTCGCACTGTTAAGGGAATTTGGCGAATTTGACATTGTCATAACGCAATGACAATGTCATGAAACAATGACACAGTGTTAAGAGCGACTTAATTATATCCCGATTTTTCAAAAGAGGGGGATCTTCGATTCCATCTCCGATTTTTTCCCCAATATATCAATGGGGTTTTGAATGAAGCATCCATTTACATACTGTGTCGTGTACAG
The DNA here is from genome assembly GCA_001247695.2 of Cymbomonas tetramitiformis. Taxonomy (NCBI): domain Eukaryota; kingdom Viridiplantae; phylum Chlorophyta; class Pyramimonadophyceae; order Pyramimonadales; family Pyramimonadaceae; genus Cymbomonas; species Cymbomonas tetramitiformis. The sequence goes on from LGRX02000438.1 coordinate 20,102, forward strand.
CGTACAGTGAATAGCCTACGTTCTGGCTTCATTTTTTCGCACTGTTAAGCGAATTACTACAATGTCATAACCTATGACACAGTGTTAAGAGGCACTGAATTATTCCCGATTTTTCAAAAGAGGGGGATCTTCGATTCCATCTCCGATTTTTTCCCCAATACCCTGTGACGTTCTGGCTTCATTTTTTCGCACTGTTAAGGGGATTTCGACAATGACACAGTGTTAAGAGCGACTGAATTATATTTCCCGATTTTTCAAAAGAGGGGGATCTTCGATTCCATCTCCGATTTTTTCCCCAATATACATGGGTATTTGAATGAAGCCTCCATTTATATACCGTGTCGTGTACAGCGTACAGTGTCACAGTGTATATAGCCTACGATATGGCTTCATTTTTTCGCACTGTTACCCGTATTAGTAGACCAATATTGCACTTGTACTATGTCTGTACTATACTATGTCTGTACTATGTCTGTACTACGTTCTTGCCACGTGACACTTCCCACGTCTGTGGTTGGAAGTCCACCGTTTTTACAGAGGCACGCGATAGTACAGACGTAGTATAGCCGGAATGTCGTGGATAGCGACCAAAGTGATTTCCCCAGTGTTAAGCTTCGCGATAGTACAGACATAGTACAGACATAGTACAGACATAGTACAGACATAGTACAGACATAGTACAGACATAGTACAAGAAATAATTATAAATTAATAAATCCACCGGCTTGCACTAGAATTGGTACAATCGTTCGATCGCGTGGAGACGGTAAAGCCACAGTACAGTGACACAATGCATTTAATCGCTTAAATTCATTTCTGTACTACCCCTGCCACGTAGGACAGAACGCGAGATAGTACAGACGTAGTACAGACATAGTACAGAGATAGTACAAGTGCATTAATTGGTCTACAATTACGGGTTAAGGGAATTTGTCAATTTGACAATGTCATAACGCAATGTCATGAAACAATGACACAGTGTTAAGAGGCACTAATATTTCCCGATTTTTCAAAAGAGGGGGATCTTCGATTCCATCTCCGATTTTTTCCCCAATATCAATGGGGTTTTGAATGAAGCATCCATTTACATACTGTGTCGTGTGGGACACAGCGTGACACAATAGGGAGGTTCCGATTTTTGTTCCGGATTACGGATTACGAGTTAACCGCGTCATCGTCGTTATGACGTTAATCGTAATCCGGGATGACCTTAACTCGGAATGGACCTGGCATGCGAAATCGGTTCCGAAATCTGTTTCACGAGAATTCCGAACGAGTTAAGGATGTCATCATCGAATTTCGCAGATCTGAATTCGCTGAATACGCTGGCAAATTGGACTGCCCTGAATCGGACCGCTCGATCAATAAATCTGAACAGAATCTGAACATTATTCTTAATCGACGATTATACTTGATGTTTGCACCTTAGTCCGTAACTCGTAATCCGGGACGAAAATCGTCCCGAACGACGTAAGAATTAACACTGGGATCCCGAAGTTCGGGACGTTGACGTTTTCCCAGATTACGAGTTATCGTCATCGGTGTCATGCGAAAAAAAGAATCTATGACCATAACTCGTAACCCGGGATTGCAAATCGGAACCTCCCTAATGTCACAGTGTATAGCCTGTGACGTTCTGGCTTCATTTTTCGCACTGTTAAGGGGATTTCGACAATGACACAGTGTTAAGAGGCACTGAATTATATTTCCCAATTTTTCAAAAGAGGGGGATCTTCGATTCCATCTCCGATTTTTTCCCCAATATATCAATGGGGTTTTGAATGAAGCATCCATTTACATACTGTGTCGTGTACAGCGTACAGTGAATAGCCTACGTTCTGGCTTCATTTTTTCGCACTGTTAAGCGAATTACTACAATGTCATAACCTATGACACAGTGTTAAGAGGCACTGAATTATTCCCGATTTTTCAAAAGAGGGGGATCTTCGATTCCATCTCCGATTTTTTCCCCAATACCCTGTGACGTTCTGGCTTCATTTTTTCGCACTGTTAAGGGGATTTCGACAATGACACAGTGTTAAGAGCGACTGAATTATATTTCCCGATTTTTCAAAAGAGGGGGATCTTCGATTCCATCTCCGATTTTTTCCCCAATATACATGGGTATTTGAATGAAGCCTCCATTTATATACTGTGTCGTGTACAGCGTACAGTGTCACAGTGTATATAGCCTACGATATGGCTTCATTTTTTCGCACTGTTACCCGTATTAGTAGACCAATATTGCACTTGTACTATGTCTGTACTATACTATGTCTGTACTATGTCTGTACTACGTTCTTGCCACGTGACACTTCCCACGTCTGTGGTTGGAAGTCCACCGTTTTTACAGAGGCACGCGATAGTACAGACGTAGTATAGCCGGAATGTCGTGGATAGCGACCAAAGTGATTTCCCCAGTGTTAAGCTTCGCGATAGTACAGACATAGTACAGACATAGTACAGACATAGTACAGACATAGTACAGACATAGTACAGACATAGTACAAGAAATAATTATAAATTAATAAATCCACCGGCTTGCACTAGAATTGGTACAATCGTTCGATCGCGTGGAGACGGTAAAGCCACAGTACAGTGACACAATGCATTTAATCGCTTAAATTCATTTCTGTACTACCCCTGCCACGTAGGACAGAACGCGAGATAGTACAGACGTAGTACAGACATAGTACAGAGATAGTACAAGTGCATTAATTGGTCTACAATTACGGGTTAAGGGAATTTGTCAATTTGACAATGTCATAACGCAATGTCATGAAACAATGACACAGTGTTAAGAGGCACTAATATTTCCCGATTTTTCAAAAGAGGGGGATCTTCGATTCCATCTCCGATTTTTTCCCCAATATCAATGGGGTTTTGAATGAAGCATCCATTTACATACTGTGTCGTGTGGGACACAGCGTGACACAATAGGGAGGTTCCGATTTTTGTTCCGGATTACGGATTACGAGTTAACCGCGTCATCGTCGTTATGACGTTAATCGTAATCCGGGATGACCTTAACTCGGAATGGACCTGGCATGCGAAATCGGTTCCGAAATCTGTTTCACGAGAATTCCGAACGAGTTAAGGATGTCATCATCGAATTTCGCAGATCTGAATTCGCTGAATACGCTGGCAAATTGGACTGCCCTGAATCGGACCGCTCGATCAATAAATCTGAACAGAATCTGAACATTATTCTTAATCGACGATTATACTTGATGTTTGCACCTTAGTCCGTAACTCGTAATCCGGGACGAAAATCGTCCCGAACGACGTAAGAATTAACACTGGGATCCCGAAGTTCGGGACGTTGACGTTTTCCCAGATTACGAGTTATCGTCATCGGTGTCATGCGAAAAAAAGAATCTATGACCATAACTCGTAACCCGGGATTGCAAATCGGAACCTCCCTAATGTCACAGTGTATAGCCTGTGACGTTCTGGCTTCATTTTTCGCACTGTTAAGGGGATTTCGACAATGACACAGTGTTAAGAGGCACTGAATTATATTTCCCAATTTTTCAAAAGAGGGGGATCTTCGATTCCATCTCCGATTTTTTCCCCAATATATCAATGGGGTTTTGAATGAAGCATCCATTTACATACTGTGTCGTGTACAGCGTACAGTGAATAGCCTACGTTCTGGCTTCATTTTTTCGCACTGTTAAGCGAATTACTACAATGTCATAACCTATGACACAGTGTTAAGAGGCACTGAATTATTCCCGATTTTTCAAAAGAGGGGGATCTTCGATTCCATCTCCGATTTTTTCCCCAATACCCTGTGACGTTCTGGCTTCATTTTTTCGCACTGTTAAGGGGATTTCGACAATGACACAGTGTTAAGAGCGACTGAATTATATTTCCCGATTTTTCAAAAGAGGGGGATCTTCGATTCCATCTCCGATTTTTTCCCCAATATACATGGGTATTTGAATGAAGCCTCCATTTATATACTGTGTCGTGTACAGCGTACAGTGTCACAGTGTATATAGCCTACGATATGGCTTCATTTTTTCGCACTGTTACCCGTATTAGTAGACCAATATTGCACTTGTACTATGTCTGTACTATACTATGTCTGTACTATGTCTGTACTACGTTCTTGCCACGTGACACTTCCCACGTCTGTGGTTGGAAGTCCACCGTTTTTACAGAGGCACGCGATAGTACAGACGTAGTATAGCCGGAATGTCGTGGATAGCGACCAAAGTGATTTCCCCAGTGTTAAGCTTCGCGATAGTACAGACATAGTACAGACATAGTACAGACATAGTACAGACATAGTACAGACATAGTACAAGAAATAATTATAAATTAATAAATCCACCGGCTTGCACTAGAATTGGTACAATCGTTCGATCGCGTGGAGACGGTAAAGCCACAGTACAGTGACACAATGCATTTAATCGCTTAAATTCATTTCTGTACTACCCCTGCCACGTAGGACAGAACGCGAGATAGTACAGACGTAGTACAGACATAGTACAGAGATAGTACAAGTGCATTAATTGGTCTACAATTACGGGTTAAGGGAATTTGTCAATTTGACAATGTCATAACGCAATGTCATGAAACAATGACACAGTGTTAAGAGGCACTAATATTTCCCGATTTTTCAAAAGAGGGGGATCTTCGATTCCATCTCCGATTTTTTCCCCAATATCAATGGGGTTTTGAATGAAGCATCCATTTACATACTGTGTCGTGTGGGACACAGCGTGACACAATAGGGAGGTTCCGATTTTTGTTCCGGATTACGGATTACGAGTTAACCGCGTCATCGTCGTTATGACGTTAATCGTAATCCGGGATGACCTTAACTCGGAATGGCCCTGGCATGCGAAATCGGTTCCGAAATCTGTTTCACGAGAATTCCGAACGAGTTAAGGATGTCATCATCGAATTTCGCAGATCTGAATTCGCTGAATACGCTGGCAAATTGGACTGCCCTGAATCGGACCGCTCGATCAATAAATCTGAACAGAATCTGAACATTATTCTTAATCGACGATTATACTTGATGTTTGCACCTTAGTCCGTAACTCGTAATCCGGGACGAAAATCGTCCCGAACGACGTAAGAATTAACACTGGGATCCCGAAGTTCGGGACGTTGACGTTTTCCCAGATTACGAGTTATCGTCATCGGTGTCATGCGAAAAAAAGAATCTATGACCATAACTCGTAACCCGGGATTGCAAATCGGAACCTCCCTAATGTCACAGTGTATAGCCTGTGACGTTCTGGCTTCATTTTTTCGCACTGTTAAGGGGATTTCGACAATGACACAGTGTTAAGAGGCACTGAATTATATTTCCCGATTTTTCAAA
>LGRX02000439.1:0-43246 GCA_001247695.2 Cymbomonas tetramitiformis
GAATATATATTCCGTGCGATGTGAGTTGTGGGAGGGGAGTATCCATTTCGTGTGATATGAGGTGTGGGAGTGGAGCATACTGTGTGATGTGAGGTGTGGGAATTGCCCATTCGGCTTGCTATAGGGCTCACATGTGTGGCTTATTCTTGGATCGGTTCCTTTGGCACCATGTAGCCACTGAAGGTCGGAATCACTGTGTAACCACACCGGGGAACAAAGGAATCAGCACACACTTCGGGACACTGACCCGGATTCTCCGGGGCTCGCTAGTTTAGAGCTTACACTCAGGACCACCACCTTTCTCCCTGCCTGCCCTAAAGTGTGGTCTCAAAAAGGCTTGTCCACCCCCCACACATTTGATTTTCTAAAGGGGTGTCCCAAGGGGCAAAGAATGATTAACTGAGTCGCTTCCTTCTGACCTTGCGCGCCCGCCACTCATCTGCGCTTGCAACCCCCTAACCCCGGCACTCATCTGCGCTTGCAACCCCCTAACCCTGACACCAACTCTATGGGACTAAAGCCCTTGTGTTGGACATCCTGCGAGCAAGCCGCAGTCTTGACTTGTGTGTGTGTGCTTATCCTTGCGACTCCTTTGGCACCCCGTAGCCACAGGAGACTGCACTGTGTACCCACGCTGGGGATCAAAGGATTCAGCACACACTTCGGGACACTCATCCGGATTCTCCGGAGCTCACTAGTGAAGAATTGAAGCCTCGCTGAGCCACCCGAGCCCCTCTGCATCTGCACCGCCAGCGCACTGCCGCCTTGTGCCTGAAGCCGGTTCATCCCTGCTCCCCGAGCTGCGCGAGCCATATCTCCACCACCAAGCCCACGCGCAAGACCACCCCTCTGCTCCCTGAGCCTCACTGGGCCACCTGAGCCCCTCTGCGGCTGTCCTGCCGGCGCACTGCTGCTGTGTCTCTGGAGCCTCCTCACCTCCGCCAATCGAGCCACCCCTCCACCACCAAGCCCACATCCCACATCACCCCGCTGCCCCCTACAGCCTGGTCTCAAGAGAGCTTGCCCACCCACGCCACGGCCAGAATGCCCAAGCGCTGTGCCAAGGGGCTGAGAATGATAAACCGGGTTGCCCTCATCCAAACCTGCGCATCCGCCACCGACTTGCGCCTGTAGCCCTCTACCCCCAGCACCAACTCCCCGTGACTGGAGCCCTTGCGCTGATTGCCTTGCGAGGTGGCTGCGAGCTTGAGCAGTGCGCTCCACACTTGCGCTGTAACTGTCACGCCCCACTGTTCCTACTTGGGGTCCCATCCATCGTGGTACCTTTCTGGCGGGTACTGCCACTTTGAGAGCGTCAGGGATTCGTCTGCGGCTCGCTCTTTGGGAGTGTCTTCGATTCGTCTGACGGTTGCTCCCTCTCCGTGTACAGTGCTTCATGGTAATTACACGTTCCGGGGGACTCGTGTTCTTTGACCCGGATGTGAGGTACTAGCGCGTCGTTGTGAACGGGGACGGCCGCCGGGTGGAAGTGGGTTTTGGGAGGCGGTTGTCCCTGTGGTGCCATTCTGGCGGGCACCGCCTCTTAGAGAGCTCGGTGGGTTCGTCTGTCTTTGCTGCAAGGGGAGGCAGAGGGTGGTGACGTCAATGATTTGTGTCTTCCCTTGGTTTTTGCGGGGAGCACTTAGGTGCCCGCATGTTTTCATTTTTTACCATGGGGTGTCCATGCTGTGTGGTGTGACTGCATTCATGACATAACCATGGACCAACGGGTCCCATCCATCGACCACGAGCCACTGGGGAGCATGCCAGCAGAGTCCGCTTACTCTGTAACCCAGAGACCAACTATTGTTGTGCGATGATCGGTCACATCGTATCAGCTTTCCATGCTGCTTTGCATCTGGGTTGGGAATATGTATGAGTTGGTGGTATCTTGTCACGGCCCCGCCCTGCTCCTGATTTGCTTCTTGCATCCACTGGGATGATGGTGGGCTGGCTTTTGTCGGCTGATCTCATGCCGTTCAGTGTGTCTTGACGAATGGAGCAGACTAGTCTGCTGTTGTTGCGAGGAGAGGCAGGGTGTTGTGACCGCCGCACTCCCTGTCCTCCCTTGTTCCTTGCGGGGAGCACCACGGATCTTGATTTTAGTTGCTGCCTCCATCTTCCATTTTCCGCCCAATGGTCCATGTCATACATTGACCAACATTTTCAATTCATCCACCATGAGCCGCGCGGAGGCAGGCCAACAGGGATCGCTCGCCCAGACACCCTGGGACCTACATCCGTGTTTGCGCTGCACGTCCCATGATCCATACTGCTTTGCATTCAGTTTGTGGTGTGTCGGTGTCATTGGTATCTTGTCACGGCCCAGATATGTTCTTGAATACTTCTCACTTTCACCAGGATGATGGCGGGCTGGCTTTTGTCGGCGGGCCTCGTGCCGTTCAATGTGTGTGGTATCTTGTCACGCCCCAGTCTTGTTCCTGAAGGTTTCTCAAGTCACTGGATGATGATGGGTTGGCCGTTCAGATTGGCTATGGCACGCCCCCTCCCTGTTCCAGTATGCTTACCTTATCCACTGGGGTGGTGGTGCGCTGGCTGTGGTTGGCGCGCCTCATTCCGTTTAGTGTGTAGTTGCTTGTCACAGCCCGGTGTTATTACTGCGTGCTTCTCTCATGTATGGTCAAGTGCCACGTCCCCGCCCTTCTCTAGCGTGCTTCTTTCATCCACTTGGGTCTCAGTTGGCCGCCCTTGTTTGATCTGCCTTGCGGTGTGTGACACCATATCACAGCCTTGCTCCTCTTACATGTTTCTTTATCCACTCAGATGTTGGTCGGGCTGACTTTAATTTGCATGCCTTAGGGTGCTGAGTGTTTGTTTGGCCAGGAGCACGTTGACGGCTGCGTGAAGGGGGGGGCAGCGTTGTGCAATGTAGAAATGGAATATGTTGAGTATTGCGACCTTCTTGGAAGCAGAGGAGTGGCTACTGACCTAACGGAAAATGTGCAGGTGTGCAAATTGGAAGCGCAAAGCATAAGCGACCGAGAGGGTGTACTACGTGATATATGACTAAGCCTTCAACCAGAACAAATGGGAGTCCCCAAGGATCCCCCAAGGCAACAATTAACATTTGTCAAGACAGTCTGGGAGCCCCTTACAGCTAGGAATGCGCTACATTAAACCCATGCCTTAACATCCACATATCAACACACGCATATTGAGTTAGTAACAGCAACGAGGGGATCTCGGGATTCCGTTGGTCCTTGGTCCCATAATTGGCCATATTACAGTAGTGTTGAATGTGCACTGAGACAATTAAGTTGTTTGGATGTTAATTCTGATGAGGAACAAAAGGGTGATGGCATTGGCAATAGTGCTAGCAAGTAGTCGGGACTATATACCATATCAATATCGAGCCTTGGGCTAGATATTTATGGCTCCCATTTTAGTGACAGCAAGTCGTGTATAGCACATATAGTTTGTAAGGTACATATCGCAAGTTTACACTATATGTATATTGCTGTTGGTAATTGTGTCTCGATGCATGTGACGTGAGTGACGTCTCCAGCTCTCCACTTGCAGGTCTTAACATCAGGCTATAGCTAAGTGTGACATCATAATACGGGCATATTGCGCAGCTTCCACTGTTGATATATTATTATTGTCGAGACGGGCCGCGCCTAGCCTACACTGTACGTTTGTGTTTCAACCAGTCCAATGATGGGACCGCTTTAACTCACAAGTGATATAAGATGTATTCCATTTCGTATCTAAAACGATCCGCATCCTATTTAGGTTCTCCCATGCCCACGGGCCGCTGTCCTCAGGGATTTTCCCACATTCCTAGATGGCATAAACGGGCACCATAGATTGCGATCTGAAAAACTTACCGGCCTTCTCGGAAAAGCGTATCCTCCATTGGTTTGGCTGTTGACGGCAATGCATAGACTATTTCAAGTATTCCGTTCGCTTCCTTTCAATCAACCGCTTGCACTATCCGTACGATTCGCTACTGCAAAAACTATTAAAATGTCATTTATGGTTGAAATATAATCATCACTAATGAAATGCTTTTTTATCGTATAGTGCGTTCTCGAGGTTGGTCAATTACGCATTAGGCCTTTTCCAGAGTTCATATGTAGAGGTTGTGATAAGGACGTGTCCCTATCTCCAACAGGGCTTGGCCTACAAATGGTTAGATGTTTCAAACACGCGTGCATGAAGAACTGTGTCCTTCACTCAAACTTGAATCTTAGTTTAAGGATACTACGCGGGTGTTATTACACGGATACAGCAGCACATTAGAACGAGCTCACGCGTAACGTGCACATGAGTAAAGCCGTGGCCGCTGCCGAGTGTTTCCGGATTTTAATACGACACCCGACTCAACATAGAAACACAAACATTTGTGCCCCGATAATTCTAAAAAGGGAGCTTGCGGTAAACAAATTGTAAATGATTCGGGTTTTAACGAGTCGCTGATGTTCAAGCTGACCACTCGACTTTCGGACCTGTCCGAGGTGTTCCAATTGATGGTCATATGTCGATGACAGATAAAACTTCTTTGAAGCACTACGTTACAGAGAAGTACAATCGCAACCCTTGAAAGCGGGTATGAAAGGTCTTGGAGGCACCGGTATGTTGGCGTGAGTGCGCCTTAAGGAGTTGTAGAATACATATTATTATCAATCGTGCCCAGGCGCACAACAGCATACAACACTTGTTCGTCCGAACCCAAAGCTACCTGGCTCAAAGGTATCCAACCTACTGTAAAAGGGTCCAACCATACGTGCGTTTAGGTCATGCGATGAAGTGCTAGGAGCTTGCGCACAGTTACGCACCTACCAGGCATTCCATTTAAGGTGTTAACGAAAACAGTGACTACTTGACATTGGCTTTTATTGGCACGTGTTCTTATACTTCACTGAAAGTCGAGAAGGTGCACTTCGATAATCGCAACACGATTGCGCATCAGCCGAGGAAATGAGCTTTTCAACCTTAGAGAAATTGTGAACTTGAGTTGCCTGCCAGGATGCCAACGTGCGTCCGATGGCAAATTGTACGGAACCAAAGGTACCTGAAGCGGAGCGGGTGAACTGGTTTCTACGAAACTTCTTCAGATCTGAGGATTAAGTTATCTCGTGCTCGGAGATAGTGGTACCACTTCCAGTTCAGTGGCTTCTTCAGCTGGACTACTCGTTGGCAGCAAGGGTGGTAGCTGGAGCGGGACGTTTGACAGAAGTTGAGTATCTGAAACTGTCGATATAGGTACCGGGGCGTGTGCCGCCTCAATTTCCTGTGTAGCTGGCCTTTGCAACAATGGTGCGTGGCTCTCCGTGACGGCCTTTGGGGTGCAAGTATCAATTGCGGCTATGCAGCTATCGGAGCTAGCTATTAACGTCTTATGAAATTGTTCACCTGAGTATTTAAGCACTCCCCAAAAACAGTCGTGACTGGGGTTTCCTGGGACACAGTGTGCGGACAGAGCTGCGAAGCAACCTTCGGGTCGAACAGAGCTATCTTGCGCTGCCTCCATCATTGTGACGCAAGAAAGCGGCCTGAAATATTTTTGCGCGTACGTAAAGCTCCGCAAAGGATACACACTTCTGCAGTAGATCTAGCAGCTCGAGTTGTCACCCAGCACTGCGACTTGGGAGATGAGTTAGATTTGCTGAGTTCCTGCTGCTCGAACCTGATAAGTTTCAAAATGAGATGCAATATATCCAGGCACCTCTCTCATCTGCAAGGCTACCAAATGAGCCAACATTGATCACTAGGAACGAGCGGAGGGTTTCTTAGCTGGACAGATCGCAGTCGAGTGGAGTGGTTGGAAGATGAATGTTGAAAGCCGAACTCGCGAACTGCTGGCGAGTGGCGATTGTTCCCATCGGATGGGCATGCGACAGTCGAGTGATCGGATGGCGGGGGAGATCTGATGGAAACATTCTCAAATTTTTAAAATTATACTGTCACCGTGTCTCACGCGATAGCGATAGCGATAGACGCAGCTGTGACATGCAGTCATCATGTATCATCATCGGACAAGTTGGACAAGTTGAAGTTCCCAGCGCCCGTCGCGTGACACCCCGAATATCCCAAACCACGATATCGAGTTTGACATGCTCCGCGGACATCGAATTTCGACCCCAAAAGTTTTTTGGTAACTAAAAATGATCTTCCAAATGCATTTCTAACTCGAAAAAGATGGAGCCAATTTTGGAAGCCCCGTTTTCAAGACTCCAAACACACCATATTTAAGGCAATCCACGAAATGCCCAATATGGACACTTTGGCGCCAATCACGTCCGGGTCCATATTTTTTCGACCAAGTTTGATCTCCCACGTACATTTCCATCAAAGGCCTTGCGGAATCCGCTCGAAAAACAATGTCCCACGTCGGATGGGACCCGCCAGACGCGACCTGCCGGCGACCGCGAAATGCCCAAAATGGACACTTTGGCGCCAATCACGTCCGGGTCCATATTTTTTCGACCAAGTTTGATCTCCCACGTACGTTTCCATCAAAGGCCTTGCGGAATCCGCTCGAAAAACAATGTCCCACGTCGGATGGGACCCGCCAGACGCGACCTGCCGGCGACCGCGAAATGCCCAAAATGGACACTTTGGCGCCAATCACGTCCGGGTCCATATTTTTTCGACCAAGTTTGATCTCCCACGTACGTTTCCATCAAAGGCCTTGCGGAATCCGCTCGAAAAACAATGTCCCACGTCGGATGGGACCCGCCAGACGCGACCTGCCGGCGACCGCGAAATGCCCAAAATGGACACTTTGGCGCCAATCACGTCCGGGTCCATATTTTTTCGACCAAGTTTGATCTCCCACGTACATTTCCATCAAAGGCCTTGCGGAATCCGCTCGAAAAACAATGTCCCACGTCGGATGGGACCCGCCAGACGCGACCTGCCGGCGACCGCGAAATGCCCAAAATGGACACTTTGGCGCCAATCACGTCCGGGTCCATATTTTTTCGACCAAGTTTGATCTCCCACGTACGTTTCCATCAAAGGCCTTGCGGAATCCGCTCGAAAAACAATGTCCCACGTCGGATGGGACCCGCCAGACGCGACCTGCCGGCGACCGCGAAATGCCCAAAATGGACACTTTGGCGCCAATCACGTCCGGGTCCATATTTTTTCGACCAAGTTTGATCTCCCACGTACGTTTCCATCAAAGGCCTTGCGGAATCCGCTCGAAAAACAATGTCCCACGTCGGATGGGACCCGCCAGACGCGACCTGCCGGCGACCGCGAAATGCCCAAAATGGACACTTTGGCGCCAATCACGTCCGGGTCCATATTTTTTCGACCAAGTTTGATCTCCCACGTACGTTTCCATCAAAGGCCTTGCGGAATCCGCTCGAAAAAAAATGTCCCACGTCGGATGGGACCCGCCAGACGCGACCTGCCGGCGACCGCGAAATGCCCAAAATGGACACTTTGGCGCCAATCACGTCCGGGTCCATATTTTTTCGACCAAGTTTGATCTCCCACGTACGTTTCCATCAAAGGCCTTGCGGAATCCGCTCGAAAAAAAATGTCCCACGTCGGATGGGACCCGCCAGACGCGACCTGCCGGCGACCGCGAAATGCCCAAAATGGACACTTTGGCGCCAATCACGTCCGGGTCCATATTTTTTCGACCAAGTTTGATCTCCCACGTACGTTTCCATCAAAGGCCTTGCGGAATCCGCTCGAAAAAAAATGTCCCACGTCGGATGGGACCCGCCAGACGCGACCTGCCGGCGACCGCGAAATGCCCAAAATGGACACTTTGGCGCCAATCACGTCCGGGTCCATATTTTTTCGACCAAGTTTGATCTCCCACGTACGTTTCCATCAAAGGCCTTGCGGAATCCGCTCGAAAAAAAATGTCCCACGTCGGATGGGACCCGCCAGACGCGACCTGCCGGCGACCGCGAAATGCCCAAAATGGACACTTTGGCGCCAATCACGTCCGGGTCCATATTTTTTCGACCAAGTTTGATCTCCCACGTACGTTTCCATCAAAGGCCTTGCGGAATCCGCTCGAAAAATAATGTCCCACGTCGGATGGGACCCGCCAGACGCGACCTGCCGGCGACCGCGAAATGCCCAAAATGGACACTTTGGCGCCAATCACGTCCGGGTCCATATTTTTTCGACCAAGTTTGATCTCCCACGTACGTTTCCATCAAAGGCCTTGCGGAATCCGCTCGAAAAAAAATGTCCCACGTCGGATGGGACCCGTATCAAACAAATATTCAGTAACGAGATGGGTTTAAATCGTGATGTTTGTCTACATTTAATATTCAACCATGAGATTGACTGACATCAAGGTATATGCATATCGAACATATTCAGCCATAAGATGTATCTATAATTATGGGCGCTCAAATAGAGGTTTATGTGCATTTGATATTCAATCATTGTGCTTAAGTTTGCTGGAATCTGTATAGGCAGCCCTGACTGGGAGTCCCGGTGCAGGCCCCTATGACAGACCCCTAGGACCAACACTGGACCGCTGACTGATCTATAGGTTCGTGCTGTGACACACGCTGTGTCACAGGTAGGCTAGTATCCGAGACCGTTGCGAGACCGTTCCGGGTATATCTAGCTTAGGGTTTATTATCTTATGAGAGTTTATCCACACAGTTCGGGACCCTCTGATATCTAGTGAACTAGGATATTCCGGTAGGTCGTGGCCCCATCCACGCTTTATTCCACTTGCTAGTTTGGCCATGATTGGCTAAACGGCCGCTCGGAGAGGTGGTGCGCGTTTGCGCGTTTGGGCGTTAGTGGAGATTTTGAGATGAGCGGCTTGCGGTGAGCGACTTGGGCCGCAGCTATGGGGTGCCGGCTTGGATTGGGTTTCGTCGTCGCAATGTTCACTATTCGCGGTTCTCTGCTCGCTCTGATCCCGCCTGCTGCCGTGTTTTGGGCTGGTGACTTAAGCACCTTTGACTTCGACGACATCTTCCTTCGCCCCTCGCTAGCATGGCCCGACCGTTCGTTCCGAGTCCGTGACGTCGCATTTTCTCCGCGGCCCTACCCGAACGTGCTGCAGCGTACCGCCTCCCCTCAGGCTTATCTGGAGATGGGAATCACAACGAGATCCAAGAAGTCCCTCACGAGGGACAGCGACATCGACGCCTCTCTAAGGTTGATCGACGGGGTACGGAACACGCCGACGGCAGCTACGCCTTCAGTTCCTACCCCCAACCCTGCATCGAACGAAGACGCGGACGTGGCCGTCAGACGTTACTTGCAGGAGCAATCCAAGTTGGCAGACGAGATCTACAAAGCGCGTCTCCATCGGGCTTGGGCCAAGAGTGTCCGTGAGGATATTCTTGGTGACAAGAAACATCATTTCCGCGGTACGGACGACGCTGGCCTTCTGTCCGACCTGGTGGTGCAGCTGCGTACGGAGTTTCAGTCGGCCGGACTGGAACTGTGTGCCTTTGACCTCGACGACCCTCTGGCTCCAGTGGTCAACAAGGTGAATGGCCTCTTGTACGACGTTCTGGCTCTCGTGGTGGAGAAGCACAGCAACGCCTACGTCTGGCTCACTGGCACCGACTCCTCGACTGACCGAGATGGACGACGTGCTCTTGTCGACATCATCAAGGGCTCTGTGCCGGTGGCGCTGCGGGAGTCGCAGCAGGAGGAGCATGCGGCTTTACGTTATCCCGCAAACGTTGACCCGCAGCCGATTTTGGCTAAGGAGCAGCGTTTGGTGCGGGATAACAGGACTTCAGACTGGACTCCGACCGAGGCAACACGAAAATTGTCTCTCTACACCCGCCTCGACCCCGTATTTTACGCGGCGGTAAAGGTCCGCTATCCCATGGCTGCCGACCTGTCCCACGTGTCCCTTGCTTCTCTTCGCTCCTTGGTGGTCGAGATTTATCAGTCTTGGGCGCAGACGGACGGGGGGAAGGCAGCTTCTGGTGCGGGCGGGGTCTCCGCACACCTCTCCAGCAGTGAGTACGATGCGCTGCTCCAGAAGATCACGGAGCTGACGGAGCTCGTACAGCGGCAGCGGGGTGAGGCCGCTCCGGTTGTGCGTCAACAACGGGAGCGGGTGCAGCAGCGGCAGCAGCAGCAGCGGGGGCAGCAGCCGCGAGGATTCCGTGTGGGGACCCACAAGGCCCCACCGGTGGGATTCGACCGTGACGATCAACGGGCAAGGCCGTTCTGCGGTAGGTGCAAGAAGGCGGGGAAAGGTGAGGCGTATCACTTCTACCGCGACTGCCCGTTGGGCGGGCGCCAACACCCGCCCACCTCTGCCGCGGCATTTTGTGTTCCCATCGACGAGGAGGACGCAGAGGGGGTGCACGCACTCGCCATGTGTGCGTTGTTCCAGCAGGCGGCGGATGACGGAGCGGAGTCCTTCGCGCGTGCGGCAGCCGCGTACGGGCCGCCCGCGGTGCTTTCTGCGGGAGCGGTGGGCGGCATTGACGTGTCCGCCTACGGCTTCACCGTGGAGCAGCAGCCGGATTCCGAGGGGGACGACATTCTCCGCAGGCTCGACGATCTTGCCGCGGAGGTTCACTCCGCGGCCAACCCACAGGTGCATTACACTCACGCATCTTTCCCGCCTCCTGCCGGTGACGGCGAGGGGGCTTCGGCTCTGGTGTGCGTACCCGCCGCAGCGGTGGCCACACCGGAGGAGCAGGTTCCGGCAGGTGGTGCGGCGGCATCGGCATCCGCCGTGCCGGCCCCTGCTATGCCTGTCTCGCAGGGAGAAGATGTGAAGCCCGCGCCACTTCAATCGGCGCGGGTGACCACCACAGCGGACGCGGACGGTGAGTTCGCTGGGTTCGTTCAGACCGTGAACCACGCCGCCATCGGACAGGTTGATCTCACGGGGTACGACACCGACGATTACGAGGACCTCGCTGACGGCAGCTTCGTCGTGAAGCCGCGGGCCTCGGCCATCTCGGCAAATCACTCGTCGACGCCCGCGGCCCAAGCACCTCACTCTGGTGGTGCTCTGGAGGATTGGCGTGAGGGTGCCCCCCGCAGCTACGGCTGTGGGAAGCCTCCGTGGGGCTTCCCCGCCCACGCGGGCTTGTGGGGGATGCCCTTCCTTCTCTCTTTCATTCTCTTGATCTCTGTCATGGGGGTAGGAGCAGCCACCTACACGGTGGCCAACGACGTCGACCCTGTGCAGGTATCGGGTCGGGCTGCGCTGCAGCCTGTGCTGTGCAGGAGCGAGGGGTCACCGCTTGACACGGTGCCATGTGCCATCCCGCCTCGTCGCCACCGGCGGGTGCAGCGGCGGCAGGGCCTTTACATGGCTCCGGTGCCGTGGAATCCCGGACCGCCGCCACCTGGCATCTTATTTGAGGGCGGTCCTCCGTTGTCGCCGGCATCGTCTTCGGATGACGAGGCGCCACCTTCGGGCAGCACTTGGCAGCACCCTGGTGCGGTGCAGCCTCCCGTGATCGACGGATCAACAACACCGACTCCGTCAAATTCTCTGGCGAATGATTTCTCGGTGGCCGACACCTTGCACTTTGGCAGCCCTGTGTTACTCCGCCGTGCTACGGTGGACTACTACGGTGCTCATTGTGGTGGCGGTGCTCCTCTGGCCATTGACCCCGAGTAGTTATATTTCTGGTTCTGGCAGTACACCACTTTCATGGTGGTGTGCTGAGATGTGCTTTGACCTCAACACGGTCTTCAATCTGGTTTATGCTTTTGCTTTGACAACTTTGAACTCTTCAATCTGACTTGCTGACACAGTGCCTTTCAGTAGTTTGGCAGGACCTATATGCCTGTATGTTTCTGCACTTGTGCCGGCTAGAGGGTTTCAATTTGTGTATCAGAATTGCACAGTTGAATTAGCAGTTAGGTTTGTCACCCTAGCTCCTACCCTAACTTATCTTAACATTCTGACTCTCCTAGACAGTCACCACCCACAGTGCTGGGGTGGTGTGCTGGAATCTGTATAGGCAGCCCTGACTGGGAGTCCCGGTGCAGGCCCCTATGACAGACCCCTAGGACCAACACTGGACCGCTGACTGATCTATAGGTTCGTGCTGTGACACACGCTGTGTCACAGGTAGGCTAGTATCCGAGACCGTTGCGAGACCGTTCCGGGTATATCTAGCTTAGGGTTTATTATCTTATGAGAGTTTATCCATACAGTTCGGGACCCTCTGATATCTAGTGAACTAGGATATTCCGGTAAAGTTTATTGAGTAACGATATGAGGAAACAACAATTAGTACTCAACCTGAATTCATATTTTAGCATGGGACAATTCTAATTAAGTTCGTATCTAGAGGTGCATTCACTTAACATGACAAGATAATACTCCATCGCAGCTCTCATTTGTACATCCATTTACGTGATCACACAATACACCGTGGCGCGCATACTCAATTGCGGTAACAATGATCATTGTGCATACCATACGTGTGATCAAATAGAAGAATATGGCATGGCATTGGCTACGTAAGGCACTATTTGATATTTAGCATTATACTCTAGTTCGGGATACTGCAAGTTATCACACTATTATGCTACCCTGTTGGTGTTGATGGTAGGTTCGGATTGTGTCTTTGTGTTTGATCACCATTTTAGCACGGCGTGTGATATCTGCAAGGTATGCCTCTTCCTGTTCAGTAGTGAGCGGGGTGTTCCATTGATTCTCCCGATTAGTTGTCGCTTTATTCCAAGAATACTTCTTCCTACGAGACATGGGAAGGCTGATTCCAGAAGTTGGGTTTCGCATCATGCTCATCAACTCGTCGGATGCATGCAAAGCACCCGCCGCAACCTCCCATGTAGGCTTGTAACCAACCCTCCCAACTAGGACTCCAAATTCGTATTCCAAATCATCTGTGGACCAAAAGCGATCAACGACGACGTCTGCCACCCAAGGCTGATTCTTCAAAAGTTGTTCACGGCAGTCGATGTTCCCCAAGATGGCGAATACCAAGTCTCGTGGCAAACCAGCAACATGTAGTCCGGAACATATTCCCTCCACAGAGTGCATTCTAGCATCCACCAACAATGTATCATTTAATAGTCGCTTCAATTGACTCAGTCGCAGTGTACGTTGACGGACCGTCAATCCCGGCATATCAAATGCCATATGGGCGTCGCCGAATGCCTTCAAGGCCGCCGCGGTAGTCCAATGACCTAGCGCCACTAATGTGTCTCTAAGCGGTCTACTATAAACCAACTCCTGGCAAATCACAACATTTTGATCATCCGCATTGGTAGATAATATGCCACTGATGTGCTCGAGCTCTTCCCGATTATGCTTAATCGCTGCTACGATGTGGCGCAACTGGATGAGATGCCCGTCTTGGTTACTTTCATCATGCTTTACTTGAGTGACACGACGACGAGAGCCATCGCATGTGACACGATGTATACATAGAGCGTGTCACAATAGAGCCATACAGTAGACACCGCTACACGTGACACAGTCAACATTGTCACTGCACTATTGACTATCACTATAAAACCAAAAGCGGTGAGGTGTCACTTCAACTTGTAACAGGTTTATTGATTCCTATACGACAGCGACGCGCCGCGCGCCGCTCTGGTTCCCCCATGCCGTGCCGCGGTTCTTGCCACTGAATCGGAAGGCTCAAAAAGAGCATATTAGGCGGCTTAATAAAATAGAAGATAGTGATAGTCATAGTGGGGGAAAAGCGTGTCATCACTGAGACGGCAGCGGCAGCGGCATCCGGCATCCGGCATAAGTGACTCACTCACTGATCACATCAAATCACATCACACTCGATTGTTGAACGAATGTCGAACCTCGAACCTCGAACGTCAATCGAATGTCGAATCGGAATGTGAGATGAAAGCATGAAACATAAAGCATATTCGATAATGATGTATGAGTATGTATAACTGACCACATTCTCAAAACTTGCAGCAAATCAGCCTACGTATCCGCCGGTACTCATCCCATATACCCGCCAATCAGCAGCCCATATACCCGTGGATAGAAATTCGCATATAAAGCAATCGAGGGCTGGAGGCATAGGCAGGTCAGCAGGATCGAAAATGATTGTTGCTTAAAAGTTTTCGGGCCCGCACTCGACTGTGACACCCACATTGACATAGGCTCTACTCGATACTCATACTGCATACTGCATACTTCATACTCGATAGCAGCCCATATAATTCCCCTAGGGGAATTCAAGCGGATATGCTATTGTGCAAAAACTTCAAGTACATGATTTGATACCTCTCGCTATCACGTTTCTCAAGTAGATATGACCACCTGTCATGAGTGTGGTGAAAACTGATAGCTATAATAGCATTAATAGCAACCACGACAACAACCTGCGCATCGTGACGTCCAAGTTTGTAATCATGGCATACATAAAGGATGACTTTTGAAGAGGGGGAGGGGGGGATCAAGTCAATAAAGTAAGCACAATAAAGTGGTACCTTTGGTATCGGCTTTTCGCTTTCTTGAGTCCAGACTGTGCCAGCTTGAGGCTTCGTCTCAGAGTCCGAACTTCACAAGCTAACTTCGACCGCTCCTGGAAACGCAAGTTTACCTTGCGCTGCGTTCGTTCCATCATCACGAAGTCCAAACGAACACACGCACACACACACCCATGGTACAATTGTGTTAGCTTGCGTTGCGTTTTGGAATAACTTATCTATAGGGGTCCAACATCGATCTGCAAAAAAGCGTTTGCCTAAAAGTTCTATGCAGCTGCAAGTTCAAATTGGGATAAGAAAAAGCGGGTAACGAGCAGGACTTACTTCATTCTTACCGGCTGCGGGATGTTGGGAAGGCTGTAAACCCTCATCCCCCACTGGCGCAAGTATCGGGGCCTCGTTGGTCTCAGAAGGCGGGGCATCGGGAACAACAGCTGCGGGGGGGTTCTGGCGACACTTGGCGCAAATCACTTTGGAGTCGGGTTTCACGCAAGCCCATTGCAGTTGCGCGTACGTGCACTTTCGAAATGCAGTTTTGGTTTCCCTGGAACCACAGGTTCGGCAGAATCTGGGCATAGTGAGTGCGATTACTCTTCAACTCTTCAACGGTGGGACGTGTTGCCATGCAGACTTCGGAACTGGTTAACGGAATGAACGAGGAGTAAGACCGGCTTTCACAAATGGAGAGGCTATCACAGTTGAAGAGAGGCGGCGGCGGCTTCACGGGTTCACCTGTAGCTTGCCGAATTCGCGCCTCAAAACATCAACGTAGCTCGTGGAAATTCCGAGGAAATTGTTTTCCCCGAGAACAGGAGCTCAATTAACAAAGAGAGTGTTCGGGTCGGTATGTCGGATGAGAAACGTCTCGCGTCGGTCCTCCCCGCGATGACCCAACCAAGTCCCGGACGCATCGAGATTCTGAATCCAGAATTACGCTGGTGGTTTGGGACATTCGGTGACACCCTCGCCTGTCCCTTGTTCAGATGCCAAGACCCAAGACCGACACGTCATGAATCCAGCGACCAGCCGAGCGCCATCCATCGCCAGGTCTACGATCTCGCGTCTGAAAGTTTGCCTCTCGGTCTGAGATTGTCGGGTCAGCGTCAGGGTGTCATGAAACAATAACACGTTTCGGAGAGGTGACAATCCTTCACGCGATCTTTATCTTATAACTGTTAACTCAACGTCAAGAGAAAAAGGCTGCTTCATATCAGAAGGTGTCGATTTACAAATAACACAACGTGGATATGAGTTTAGCTCGAATCTCTGCACACCGTGTGCAGCAGCCACTTTGCACGCGCGTGTCTCCAGGAATATATAGCAGCAGGGCTGTTTTGAGGGCCCGAAGAACGCCCCCAAAAGCTGGGTTTGCTATCACGTGCAGCGCAAGATCAACTAATAAACCTCAGGTCAGAATCATGTTGGTAGCTTGGATACTGCAGTGGAGCAAGCTTATTTCACTTGTCTAGAAAGTTAGCAGCAAGTTCTTCCGTGAAAGGTGGCTTGACGACAGATTGTCACACCTTCATCTCTAACGCAGGTCAAAGTCTGCGGTGTAACGACACCAGAAGATGCACTCTACGCCGCCCAAAATGGTGCAGACTTCATCGGTATGATCCTTTGGCCGAACGCAAAACGCAGCATTGCGGTGGATGTTGCGAAGGAAGTCGCTGCTGCCGCGCGAGAGGGTGGTGCCACTCCGGTTGGCGTGTTTGTCGACGAAAACTTTGATGAGGTAAAACTGAACTCATGGGTTTGTCTTGGCCGAGTATTCTAAAGCATCTCTTGCTGATGCTGAAGACCAGATGGCACGCTATGTCTGGGGAAAAGTTTTTATGCAGTTGGTATGGTAATTCTTTGAATGCTGCCAGTTTTGTCTCCCTTTGTGCTGACGGTCCACACTCCGGATGCTTAAAGTGAGGGCCGGAGACTTGAATTTAGGTCGCTCGAAAGTGCCGCTTACGTAATAATGTCAACAGTTCATCGTTCTCGATCTAGGGGTTTTAGCGAGGCTCCAGCATGAAGTATCTGGGTTCTCGACAGGTCATCGAGGTCTGTGGAAGTGTCGGTATCGATCACGCTCAGCTACACGGCGACGACGCGAGGTAAATTCGGAACACCTAATCAATGCTGTCGAAATACCATCCTAGATCACCTTTTCCTTCTTTTCCTTGCATACCAAACGGATAAGTTGCGCAGGGCCGCGCTGTCTGGACTGCCTTCGAGCCTCAAAGTGATCTACGTGATGAACGCTGATAGCGAGGGGACATTGGTTACCTCAAGGCCTGGCGAAGACGGTGCGGCATATTTCTCACACCACATCATAGACTATTTCGAGGCTCGCTGAGATCCCGCATTAAAGAGGACGGAGAAATCTTCCCAAAGAGACGTGGCAAATGCCTCTCCAGACAACTTCGAGAGCGTACCTTCAACATCGTTTCGGTCAACCCAACACAGCGCATGTGGTACTCACGGCAGTGTTTATTCACTCGGCTGTGTATTCACTCACATGGATATAGTGAGAAGTGGGTGAGACAACATGGGTAGATAGAGGGGGAGAGCGAGGGCTGCTTGGGGAGAGCGAGGGCTACTGGGGGGAGAGCCCCAACACAACTTCATTGTGGTTCCACCCGAGAGAGGTATAACATGAGGTAGGGTGAAAGGGGCGTCTCCACTCGTACCACCACCATGATTCCAAAATGTGTAAGAGAGAGCGCTTCGAAGACGGGAGGTACTGGCGTCTCAATACAAAGAGAGGTCAGTTAGATATGAACGAGAGAAGATCGGGAAAATATCACGTTTGCTGAGGACCGGCACATATCCCTCACTGCGAAGTAACGTGTTCACCTTGTAGAACTCCTTTGATATTGCTGAGTAGGGCAAGGCTTGTCGATATGTGCAGAGCTCGAGGCTGCTGGAAACAGGCTGCAGGGTGCCACGGGATGGAGGAAAGCATCCGACTGGTACGGAACCTCTGCCAAATACTAGAGCAGCGGGTGACCAGTGCCCGTGCGTGTGACCTGTAATCGACCATTGCCCATGCGTGAGAATGGCCGGCACCCTCCGCCCGTGCGTGGGAACGGCAGGCAACCCCCACTCGAGCTTGAGACTGGCAGGCAACCTATGCCCGTGCTTGGGACTGGTAGGCAATCTCCGCCAGTACGTGGGAGCGGCAGGCATCCTTCACCCGTGCGAGGGAGTGGAAGGTAATCTTTGGCTGAGTGTGAGACCAGTGGGCAGTTACTTCCCGTGAGGGAGATCTGCGGGTAACCTCTGCCCGTGCGTGGGAACGGAAGGCCGCCTTCGCCTATGCGAGGGAGTGGAAGGTAATCTTCGCTTATGCATGGGAATAGTAGGCAACCTTCGCTTTTGCGTGGGAACAGTAGGAGGCAACCTTCGCTTATGCATGGGAACAGTAGGCAACCTTCGCTTATGCGTGGAACAGTTGGCAACCTTCGCTTTGCATGGGAACAGTCGGCAACCTTCGCTTATGATGGGAACAGTCGGCAACCTTCGCTTATGATGGGAACAGTCGGCAACCTTCGCTTATGCATGGGAACAGTCGGCAACCTTCGCTTATGCATGGGAAAAGTCAGCAACCTTCGCTTATGCGTGGAACCAATAGGCAAACTCCGCCCATGCGTGGGAGCGGCAGGTGACCTCCGGCCATGCTCGGGACTAGCAGGTGACCTCTGCCCTTGCACGAGACGGGTAAGCAATTTCTGCCCATGCGCGGGAGTGGCAGGCAACCTCTGCCCGTGCATGAGACCAACAGGCAACCTCCGGCCATGCCTGGGTGCGGCAGAAAGCCTCCGCCCGTGCGTGGGAGCGGCAAGCAACCTTCCCCCGTGCGCAAAAGTGGCAGGCAACCTCCGCCTATGCATTCAGTTCGCAAGCAGCCTATGCGTCTCTTCTAGACACACCAGCTGCGCGCCTTCAAGTGGGAAGCGGCGGACCTCCATCACCGCCTAAAGTGCCCGGTCCACGTGGCCAGGGTGAGCTCCGGGCGGAGGACCGTGGACTACCTGCTCATCGACGGGATGAAGCCTGGAAGGTGCTTCCTTGGCGCGCGGGATCAAGACTTCTCTGTGTTTTCAGGGTTTCAAAGGCGAAGCTAGAACTCACTAACCCAGCGTATCGTATCCAAACCAAACTCTCCACTCCCTGTTATTCCCCCACCCAGTGTATCATACCCAAAGCGAACTCCCTGCTCCCTCTGAGTCAACCGCCCCGTCCAGCGTATCATATGCAAAGCAAACTCCCCGCTCCCTGCTAGTCACCCCCCAGCGAATCATACCCAGGGCGATCCCCCTCCCTGCAAGTCAGCCCCCCCATCCAGTGCATCATGTCCAAAGCGGACTCCTCGCTCCTTACTAGTTAGTCAACCCCGTCCGCCCCACGTATTCACAGTTGCAAATGCGATTTGCTATCAGGCGGTCTGGCTCGAGACCGCTTGTGTGCGCTTCAGTGCTTAATTTCAAAGCGTTGGGGGAGGGGATATGCTTGGATGTTGTCGGTTTTGTGTCAGCGGGGAGGCATTTGACTGGAGCAAATTGAAAGTGCCACGTGGAGCGAGCCGGAGAGGATGGATTCTAGCAGGTGCTATACTATAACGAAGGAGCTTGCGCAAACGGAGTGCATTGCGCACTGCGAAATCCCTAGCTCTAAAAGTGTCCAGTAGTGCAGCGCACAGAGTGGCAGATATCCACCGAGCACCTCAAAAACTTATTTCTATCTATACCGCTGTTGGTGCATGGCCTAAACTATGTATGTTTAGGCCATGCACCAACATTGGGATATATAGAAATATACGATCCTGCGCTTAAGGAGCTTAAGGAAACGATTGTTTGTTGCCAAACCCTCGAGGGCTGCAATCTGACTGCTCTCAAAACTTTTCAGTTTTGCATGAGGAGCAAAACTCCCTTCCCTCAATAGGAATATGCCCGAATCAACTTTGTCTTTCTTTGACATATGGCGGGCTGGCAGGTGGCTTGACCCCGGACAACGTGGCAGAGGCTACCAAGATTCTTCACCCAGGTGCCTCACAGAAAGCCTTACCTTCCCTTAAATGTGTGGGCCTCGTGGAGGCCTCTGAATAAATTCCGCTGCAGGTGCACTTCTGCGTTTGTGTTGCACGAAGCGAAGCCATGTACAGTACATTCGCTTGCAAGAATCATCGTCACATGAGTCTTCGATGTGCGATGATCGTCAAATAAGTCTTGGTTGTGTAACGGCAGATGTGGTTGACGTTTCAAGTGGCGTCACTGATGCATCCGGTACCAAGAAGGATCCGGCCAAGGTGCATCCCTTAACGAGAGCAAACAAGTCAGTATCGACAATAGGCAAGTGGGGATTCGAGGCCGAGTTCTCACAACGGAACCCATGTGTTGCCTTGAATGCATTTTTTATTGAGCGATGACACCACTGACATGCTAGTAATAGAATTCGGTGGCAAAACAGTGGTACACAAGCAAGAGTTTTATTGCTGAAAGCAGGCGCAAATAGCTCCAGTTTTTCGAAGTCAGAAACTTGTCAGACTGAGTTGCTATGCGAAGTCAGAGTAAGTAATGGGTGTTTCCGGAGTCTCAGGTGAAAGCGTTCATCGAAGCCGTGCGTGGAGTATGAGCTGAAGTCGCGGGAAAGTTGAACACATGGAGCTAACGTTTAATAGTCCTGGCTGCCACACGGTTGATGATATCGGTAGGCACGCATAAAGGATTGCTGAAAAGTGCCGTAACACCGCTTATTTTCGGCTTCGGGAGTGACTAAGTTTGTACGATTGTGTCGATTGTGTCGTACAAACAATCTTTAAACGCCTTATTGTTTCATTCGTTCACATTGGTATTAAATTCATCAAGCCTACGCAGTGACATATACGTTGTGCTGGTATTGCGCTGATAAGTTCGGTTTGAGAAGCAGCATATCCCCATCATTACCAGCTGTCTTCGTCTGCTTTCTTCCCCTTCCGCTTCCCCCTGAGATAAATATGTACACATCGAAAAGACAGTAGTCAACCAACGAAGCACCAAAGAGAAATCTTGCACAAACATGTCGGAAATCAGTTGCTATCATACCTGTTGCCCTTGCCCTTCAGGTTTTTTGCAGCGCTCCAGGAGTCCTCACAAGCATCTTGGGCATCCTGAGGTGCTCCCAGGAATGAATCGGGGGCACTCAACATGGAGCTTATACCGATCCGAAGACTGAAAAGGAGGGCAGAGTCAAGAGAGTGCAGAGGGGAATCACAAATAGGTAGGAATGACAACATATACTTATCACCAGTGAAATGGATAGGAGAATGGAGCCTACGTAACCCCGATGTGAACAATGGCTTGGAAGGTTTGATAAGTGACTTGGAAGGTTTGGACAGCATCGGAGTTCCACACGGGACGGCGGGAATATCGACTCGTGAATACAACTAGCCGCAATGTATCTCCAAAGTATTTCCAATAATATGTCACTAGCAAAAGGGTGGAACATGCGAGTTATTTGCTTGTGAATCAAATTAATCCGAAAGGTTGAGCACACTTATCACACAACTGCTTCCGTCTTTGTTCGGCCCCGAAGGACATGACATGGCGTTATAGCGGGGCAAACCTGCTCAGATACGCAGGCATCGGCTTCAGCAGACGCTTTCACTCTCCTTCGACGGGAGCTCTTCTCCCGTTTCCGGAGGTTCTCGTTTTCTTCACCAGTTGGTTTTTCCAGCGAAGATGCGGCAAGCATTGCTGCGCTCTCTGTAGTGAGGAAGGATTCGCATTAGCTCGGGGGCCACGGTGCTTCGTGGCTTGCGGGAAAAGTTCGGTACGAGGACAGGTGAATTTCAAGGCCTTGCTGTTGTCCTTGCCGCTACGCTGGCTGAATATCACCTAGTCAAATCACTAACCCGACATGTACAGGCTTGATCTCTTCGATATTGTCTCGCGTGGAAAGGCGCATATTGCAATCTCTGCTCCCCTCGCTATGAACCCTAAATACGCAGAGTCAAAGTGTCAAGAGCAGTATTGGGTGCACAAGCAGTTTGGAGATGTAGACCAGGCACCTGCGACTTCATTTTCTTCACAAACTACTTTTTCGGTATCAAGAGAAGCGTCCTCCACTACGACGGAGAGATCGCTGGGTTCAGCGTCACTGGCAGGCGGGGACTCTTTTTCCGAAGATGCGCCAGGTTCGTTCAGAGGCTCCTTCTCAGACCGCGTAGTTTTAGGTGGGGGTTCACGCATGAATTTTGCGGTCTCAGAACATTTATGTAGCTCGAAGCGTCCTCGAAGGCGCTTGGTGTCGGGCGGGGGCTGGACTCGAACGGGCACCATGTCATCACGCAAGAGGCCTTGTTCTCGACACTGCTTGAGTACCCACAGTCTTCTGTTGTTCATGGACACATAATATGTCTCCTGCACGAGGACAGACAGTAAAACTTCTTCGCAAATGAATATCACTGTGCCTGACCTCTGACTGGGAGGGAAGCTCCGTCTGTGACGTTCCATAGACGCCAACACAATGCGGTCCCCTGATCGCCAAAAATAAGCATCATACAAGAGTTCGAAATCTGATGACAGCTGAGTGCTAGTACTCTCTTTCTGAAGCGGGTAATGGTGCCTTTCAGACGATGCTTTCGGGCCTTCTCTTTTGGGGCTCATACCTGTTGGATAACCGTGATGTTTCGCAGCTCGTCAGGGTTAAGTTTCCCATCTTTGATCTCGTCCAGGGTGTCTTCCACCCTGCGAGCGTCGGAGAAATATGGCCGAATTTTCGAATGAGTGAATCTTATGTTCCTGGGATCCACCCTAATATACTCTTCCCCGGCATTTACTTTTTGCTTGTGCGTTTTTCCTGACCCCCCCATCACAAACACCTATGCACCGGTTGATAACTATGCCTTGATAGGACTCGTGAAAGTATCGCCTCGTTGTGTCACTGATGAATTCCTTCAGTGCAAAACGAACGCGAAAACTGCCAACGATAGATAACACTGCATACAAAATCGGGCTTAAATTTGCGCAAGTACGGGTCCCTATGCAGCCGACATAGCAATAGCGTGACTTGAGAAGTTGTGCATCGCACAAGTGTTCGTCTCGTTCGGTTCCGGTTTTCTGCTGCACCAGCCAATTTGAGTCTTCAGATTTCAGACAAGTGACTACAGTCCCAACCTGCACTACTGTTTTACTATTCAACTGTTCAACTGGAGCTAGTTCCGTTCACTCGACTGTTCTGTCTCAGCGTCTACCGGTATAGGCGAGGCGAGGGGAGGGTCAAGATAGAAGATTGAAGGTTCGTGGACACGCACGCTAGCGCTCGTTCCCGCTACAGTAGACGCTGAGACAACACAGAACACAGAACACTACTACAACTAGAAAACAAGTGACACGCGTGCGTGAGGTGACATGACATGACAATGACATGACATGACATGACATGATATGATATGATATGATATGACATGATATGATATGATATGATATGACATGACATGACATGACATGACATGACATGACATGACATGACATGACATGACATGACATGACATGACATGACATGACATGATACAGCGTCTTAGAGTTGTAATGAAACCTCACATTTGCACTCAGATGCTGCATTGGTCGGTAGATCGAATCCCCCGCCCGTCGCGTGACATCTGAGCCGCTCACGAGACCCGCCTTGCATGTTGTGAAGAGCACTTCTCACGTTCCGCCAGTGTAAAGAGCTGTTTCAGCGGTGTTAATTAATGAATAGATTAGGAACATCCGCAGCATACTAGCACCAAAATATGTTGCACACGACATACTTTGGGCGATAGGTAACTTGCCCGCTCAGATTTGGTCACTCGAAGCGGATCTTGGGGTCCTCACTTCGAGTGGCGAGGAGCGGTAAACGTCATCCTCGAAACGCCATTCTCTTGGCGTTCTGACCAAGGGAGTGGCTGTAGCTACTTAACACAACTAAGTGAACTTATGTAAAAAGTTTAAAACGCGCAGATGCGCTTCATCCGCTCAACGAATCGCTGGCGGTATGAAGCACTTCTTCCGCTCTATCTCCGCGGGATGTCGCTAGGTTGTCGAAGTACTAAACTTAATATATTGAACTCCTAAGGTGTTGTCCGTAATAAATATTGTTAATCATGCAAAGATCAACAAAACTGTCAGACAGAATCTTCTCGTTTTGAGATTAGACCTAATGAGCGTTCCCTCAAGCAGCGCCACCGTCCCCCTAGCGGAAACCGGGAGGACGTTGGCGCGCTGTCCGGTCAAACCGCGGCAAGACCGGAGATTCTGTCCGACAGTTTTGCTAAACATGCCCTTCTGAGGGATACTGAAAGAGCGCGCCGCCAAATTTTGACAATTCGCCACGTAGGATACTTCGAAGCCGTCAAAGTTAGCGGAATGCACTAATTCAGAATAAGCGGACAAATCAGGCTATGAAAACCAAAGAACTCGAATTCTGGGTCAAAGACGCCATATGACGTCTCTGGGCTTTTATACTTGATGTGAAAATAAATATGGACATGACATACAGCGTTTTAGGTCCATATTTATTTTCACATCAAGTATAAAAGCCCAGAATGACATACAGCGTTTTAGGTCCATATTTATTTTCACATCAAGTATAAAAGCCCAGAGACGTCATATGGCGTCTTTGACATGAGAAACCCGAAATATACTAGCTATATGAAGGTGGGAACGAAGGCGGTACGACAGCTGCCACAGAGTGGAGGACAAGGCGTGCGGATAATATTACCAAGTAAGGGCTGGCGGCTTGCGCCGCCAAGTTATTACGAAGGGAAGATTGTCTGCTGGAAATGACACGGTGACTGTCATTATGGGCACCTGTCACATCCGTAATCAGACTCGGTGTCCAGCCGTGACAAACAGTTCACATGCTATTTAGCTCTCGAGTCCGTATGTCTCTGCCCTTCTAATAACATAATATCCGAGTATGTAGCCTGCTCCAACGTTCCGACTTGCATTGACCCTCTGTCCACTGGTAATATTATTAACTCACGTTAAAATATCCAGTAGGTTATGGTCCCACTTTACGCTTGCGTCTCGTCTTTGCAGGTTGGTTCGTTTCTTGCGTGGCTTTTGGGTATCGACGGATTCTTACCGTTCGCGGTATTATTCTTTGCGCTGGGACGTGATCTACATTGAGCCTGCTGGGACGTCGGATTGACCGCCCTGTACGACCAGTTGTTTCCTCTTTGGGAGCACGCATCTTTCGCTGCCTCTTTCTTTGGGTTTTTTGTTATCATCTTTGTCGCGGCTCTCATTAGGTCGCGGTTCAGAGCAGAACTTCGTGGAGGCCAATCACGAGTTAAAATTCCGTTTCGCACAAGATCGTTTTATATGTTTACGTTGGCATTTCAGGCTTTGGAGAGAGCGTTGCAGCGACTATAGGGATGGGTTTCTCCCTGTGGTTCGTGATTATTTTCGGCTTCGTTCGACGACTCAAGCACTGCATCCTACATTGCATTCATCGCGTGATGCCGTTTTTTTGTTTGTTATTCGCCTTCTGTGATTCGCGCGTTGTAAGTAATTTGGGACTTATGGTTTTACATTGCTTGACGTGATTTTCTCTATCGCTATTGGAGGAATGGAGGAATTATGTGGCCTTGCTTTCTATCGGGCAGTTTTCTCCGCTGGGACCTCTGGCGTTGGCATGCTTTTTTTTTTTATGACTCGTGGACTTATGGACTCGTGGTTATCTGGGCGTTTGTTCACCATGTGGGTGGTGCTTTGGCGCTGTTGTTTCATGAATCTACTTCGCCCTTCATCATTTGGTGGGCTCGAGACTATGCGGAGAGGTGGCATTTCTCCGTAGGCTGTATCGCTGCGTTTGGGTGGTGCTTGTTCAGAACATTCCTTTTTCGTTGGCGTGTAGCATCGTTGGCAAGAGTGGTATATCTTCGGTCGACGTTCACACCATTTATTACCAGCTAGCTCTCTATTCGACCACACGACCTCGTTGACATCTTGGGATTCCTGTATTTCACACCAACGAATGACGATACATCTTTCCGGTCTCAGGCACGTACGACCACTACTTTGACGACTCGCCTATGGCACGGCGGGCAGGCGTTGATTTCGTTGGTTTCATCTTTCTTTTGTTCTTTGCTATATTCTTGAATCACAGGTGTTCCGTGGCTTTCGCAGTCGGTGGTGCTTGGACAGCATCACTCGCCAGCTTCACAATGAGGATCCTTTGTTTTCAACGGACACAGTAGTAGATGAATGCTTCAATCTTAGATTCCGTATTCTGGCATGCCTTAGCCACGAGCTCCGGCTCGTGCATCTTGCATCTCACTTAACTGACTCGCACAATGACTTATCCCTAACACATTTAGCTAGCCAGGGTGGTGTTTGTCACTCGTGTTTGTCCCACCTCATCTGAGGTGGTGTGCTGGAAATGACACGGTGACTGTCATTATGGTCACCTGTCACATCCGTAATCAGACTCGGTGTCCAGCCGTGACAAACAGTTCACATGCTATTTAGCTCTCGAGTCCGTATGTCTCTGCCCTTCTAATAACATAATATCCGAGTATGTAGCCTGCTCCAACGTTCCGACTTGCATTGACCCTCTGTCCACTGGTGATATTATTAACTCACGTTAAAATATCCAGTATTGTCTGAGAGTCGGGCGCGCAGGTCGCAGTGTCATCGTCATAACGCGTGACACCGCGACCGCGACACTGCGATGCTAAAGGTGAGTGCTACGAGGAGTCACTAATACTAGATACTACTATAGGGTACCTAATATTGTACTCTCCATGACTTTGACCCAGAATTCGAGTTCTTTGGTTTTCATAGCCTGATTTGTCCGCTTATTCTAAATTAGTGTATTCCGCTAACTTTGACGGCTTCGAAGTATCCTACGTGGCGAATTGTCAAAATTTGGCGGCGCGCTCCGCTTTCACTGAGTATCCCTCAGAAGGGCATGTTTAGCAAAATTGTCGGGTGGAATCTCCGGTCTTGCCGCGGTTTGACCGGACAGCGCGCCAACGTCCTCCCGGTTTCCGCTAGGTGGACGGTGGCGCTGCTTGAGGGAACGCTCATTAGGTCTAATCGCTCAAAACGAGAAGATTCTGTCCGACAGTTGTGTTGATCTTTGCATGATTAACAATATTTATTACGGACAACACCTTAGGAGTTCAATATATTAAGTTTAGTACTTCGACAGCCTAGCGACATCCCGCGGAGATAGAGCGGAAGAAGTGCTTCATACCGCCAGCGATTCGTTGAGCGGATGAAGCGCATCTGCGCGTTTTAAACTTTTTACATAAGTTCACTTAGTTGTGTTAAGTAGCTACAGCCACTCCCTTGGTCAGAACGCCAAGAGAATGGCGTTTCGAGGATGACGTTTACCGCTCCTCGCCACTCGAAGCGAGGACCCCAAGATCCGCTTCGAGTGACCAAATCTGAGCGGGCAAGTTACCGCTATCGCCCAAAGTATGTCGTGTGCAACATATTTTGGTGCTAGTATGCTGCGGATGTTCCTAATCTATTCATTAATTAACACCGTTGAAACAGCTCTTTACACTGGCGGAACGTGAGAAGTGCTCTTCACGACATGCAAGGCGGGTCTCGTGAGCGGCTCAGATGTCACGCGACGGGCGGGGGATTCGATCTACCGACCGATGCAGCATCTGAGTGCAAATGTGAGGTTTCATTACAACTCTAAGACGCTGTATGACATGACATGACATGACATGACATGACATGACATGACATGACATGACATGACATGACATGACATGTAAAGCACGAATCCAAAAAGTAACACTTGTGTATACCTTCGAATACTGTACATGTCTAAAGGAACGCTGAAATTTTTAGGCCATTTGAACAACCTTTTTTGGGGGCGTGACATAAAAGTCCAGAGCCTTCGGACTCCATGACAGGTACAAACCCTAAGTCATAACATCTAAATTTAACCGATCCGAAGGCTCTGGCCCCCAGAGTACTCTGGCCCGCACACTACCGTTTGCCTCGCTCCAACCCAAACACAATGAAGCAGCAACCACATGGAGATTACGATTGCATGAAAATTATGTAATAATCAGAAATGCTTTTCAAAAAAGCAGAGACACAGACATTGAACGACGCAAACTTCGAGAAAAGGAAGCCCTGCAACATCTTTTCTCAACTAACCTTTCGAGGTTTCTAGACACAGTCATGGGAAAGATGAAACCTACTGAAAAAGGTGCAGCCGCAACCCCAGGTAGTGATGGAAAGATTCCTGAGACAAAATCGGAAAGACTAAACACAACATTAGATGAATACAAAAATAAAAAATATTTTCCACTAACCCGAATGAGCCAGATGAACTCCCACAATGGCTCACTGACATTCTCAAGGATAGCCCCAAAATCCCCGATACGGCCGCCGCAAGACTATTGACAGAAATCACGCACAAAGAACTTCAACAAGCATACTCGGACTGTGGTATCTCTACAGCACCAGGACCGCCCTCAGGGATGAGATACTCGCAGTGGATCAAGGGCCCAGAGAATTTTCAAGAAGTTACTGTCTCACTTTTTAACCACATTCTTATAACAGGGAGATTTCCTAAGAGTGCAAAATCTGGAGTCATCCTTCCAATCCCTAAAAACCCCTCTGCACCATGTACCATAGATAATTCCAGACCCCTCACAATGTTGGAAACGGGCCTTAAACTATTCAATACAATAATTGCTAACCGTCTCAAAACAATACTCAACACCCACCCCATTCTCTTTCCCATTCAAGATGCCTTTCTTCCGAATAAAAACATAGACGACTCACTCCAAATTTTGAATGAAGTTATTTCGGATGCCAATAGATACGACAAAGACCTCCACGTAGTTTACCTGGACCTCAAACAAGCATTTGACAGAGCTGAATTCTGGATGAGCAATTTAGCGCTCAGAAAGTTAGGACTCCCATCACAAATAATTAACATCATCTCAGACATCACCAATGATGCCTCTAGAATGGTACTTACTGAAGAAGGCCTCACAGATGAATGGTCCCTCGAATGTGGAGTTCCTCAGGGAGAAGTTTTGAGCCCACTAAGGTTTGTAGCCATTATGGATATTCTGGCAATTTGGTTAGCAAAAAGAGCAAACGGTGCAAACCCGACAGGAACCACATATGGATATGAACTGAACTCGGAACGCCATAGACCAGACAAACCAGGAAATAATGTGATTCCTCCCTCCCAAAACCTATTAGAAAAGGACACCCCTTTAAATATCTTTGCACGGTTCTTCTGTGATGACATCATGCTCGTGGGAAAAACTAAAGACGAAGTTCAAGACATGCTAGGTATAGTTAATGAGTTTATGAGCTTCATCGGTATTCCCATCAATGTTAAGAAATCCAAATACTCTTACAGAAAGCGCATCAAACCTAAGGGCGAAATGGTAACACGATATGACCTGTCCGATGATTTACTCATCTCTGGGGGTCATCTAGAGTCCAACAGCAATGACTCAAGTCCTTCCATTGATGCGAAATGGATACCCCCTGAGTCACCAGATTTTCTCGATTTCTCTAACAGTAAAGAGGTAAACAGATACCTCGGAGTATGGTTTGCACTAAATGGGGAATGGGACAAACAGGCGGAAATCCTTATCGACAGACTTAAATCTACTCTAACATCCATCCAACTGCAACACATGACTCTACACCAGCTAAGATATGTTATAAATGCGGTTGTAGTTCCGAGGATGGCGTACCCCCTTAAAGTTACCTCAGCAATTGCCAACTCCTCAAAAAATGTTGCGCAATTGAATTAGACAAAATGATAGCTTCGTTTATAATGAAATATCTGGGCTGCCCAGTTGACACTAATCACCAAATAATCTGGACAGCAGTCTGCCAGGGCGGGTACGGTATTGATAGTGTCTTCGATATTGCAGCCGCGTCGTATATTACTGAAACTATGAACACCCTGTGTTCTGCAGATGAACACGAATATTGGCAACACAACCACACGGACCGTATCACTGACCCCCATCTTATCTCACTATACCGTAGAAACAGCAATCTATGGCTTAAAATAATAATTCAAAACATGAACAACGAAATGAGTAAAAATGCCATCTCGGGCTTCCCCTTATCACACTATGCAACCTACAGTCACACAAAAGACAAACGCTTTAACTGGTTCAGGCGTACAGGTCACATTATGGCAAAACTTGGATACGCTATCGACTCTAAAAATTACCCTGAAAATGAAGCGGGTGAAACCACATTAATCACCACCCTTCCCAGACAACTCTACATGTCGAGGAATGTTACCTCCGCAATTCAAAAATATAACCTCAAGCACACACGGGTTCCTTTTTGACTCCCTGCGGTGGAATGTTAAAAAACTGGCAAGAAAGCAAAGGCTTTTTCAGGCTGAACGGTAATAGACCCCCTGGATGGCTAACCGAAATCGAAAAGGATATTAGGGCTGGATAAGCGAGCCCTCGGTATATCATACAAAATAATAGTAAACGCTGTGTTATGGGACGGTAACACACGCGTAAGATAATAGCGGGGATGAGTGCAGACTTCTGTGAGAAGATGCTGCCTCTAGCACAACGCTAGCTCATCTAAATACCATGTGTCTCCCATCGCATAGATGGTACCGCCATTGGGTTGTGAACCCGAGACATTGGTTGAACGACCAGTATCGTCAGAACGAATAATACGTTCGCCCCATAATACTGCGCATGCTTGTTCCGCACATGCTTGAAGCGAAGA
Source organism: Cymbomonas tetramitiformis (assembly GCA_001247695.2). NCBI lineage: Eukaryota > Viridiplantae > Chlorophyta > Pyramimonadophyceae > Pyramimonadales > Pyramimonadaceae > Cymbomonas > Cymbomonas tetramitiformis. Next base: position 30,111 of record LGRX02000439.1, read on the forward strand.
TGATTTCTTGTTTGTTACTTCAAGATGTATCTTGCTTTGCCATCTTCGAGTTCGACATACGAACTCTCGATGACAGGTGTCATTCAAGTCTTTCCTTGAATAATGACAGATGATGTGACTTATCATCTGACGACATGTACAGTCATAGTCGACCGTACTGACGACTGTCTGTCATTATAATATATGACATGACTCGACATGACATGACATGACATGGTATGACATGGTATGACATGTCTGACAGGTATGACACGTATGACACGTATGACACATATGTCATCGGTCATGACCCTGACAGATCTCCCCTCTTAAAAGAGTTGTGACCTCACAACGGGCATACCTTTGTATATGTCTTTGATGTCATTGTTGTTGTTGCTTCTGCTGGTACCAGTCTTCTTACACCGATTTGAGGCGTCCCTCATGGTGTTTTTAGGTTATTGGGGGGAACTGAGTCCACTTTAGTCCCTCACCTTGGCATGATGCCTTATAGGCTAATGCCTTACAGTTCTTAGGATGTAGCCCCCTTTGAATTGCGTATCGTATTTCAGAGTGACGTTTCAAGGTTCAATGAATTGCGTTTCGTGATACAGATTGACGCTGGATTACTGATTGATCCACACGTATCGTGCGTCAGAGTGACGATTCAAAGTATCCGAGGTGTACGTTACGGATTATTTGCGCTAGCCGTCGACGCTTTTGCGAACGATGATCCCACGAATTAACAATTTCTCATTAATCGAACGATTCTCGGCCTTATATATACAACTGATCGTTTGCTGTTCGTTTCCACAGTTGTTATATATTAGTGCACCCAACCCTTCCTCCCCTCCTGAAGCTACTTCGGAGGTTCACAGGCGGTCATGGGGAGCCCGTGTTTGTTTCCGGAGTTATTTCACCGGGGGCTTGTTTTAATGCAAACAGAGTGGCCCTGCTTAACGGGATTGGACTTATAATCCTTTACCCGGTCTGCTCACTCTTGATTATTGGTCCAGTACGCACGCTTTGACGAACATCTATCGCGATGAGTGAGAATGGATTCGCCACGTACTAATGTGAAATTTATCTTAGTTATGTTTGTCAGGCATAACTTAGGATCACAACTCCGTCTACCTCAGTCGATGTCTCCGGTAGCTTCGGATGACTGGCCAAAGAATCCGATGACAAACCACGGTCTTGGCAAAGGTAGCATTAGCAGTTTTTCACAGATATTGGTACCCGCATATGCGTATCTGTGTAAGGGCATGATTTATACAAGGCTCGCTACACCTTAGCAAGGAAGGATCAATTCCTGCTCCTGTCATATCAATTTGATGCAGGGTAAAAATGTTAGGGATATAACCCTGCAGTTCTCGGGTTGTAGCCCATTGCACCAAAGGTGCATCGCAGTTCTTGGGATGCAGCCCTGCAGTTCTTGGGATGCAGCCCTGATATATATATGACCGATGGACGAAATCCTCTTGGGTATATGTTTCCACGGCCTGATTATTATTTGGTCGGCAATTATTGGCAAAAGTCATCGGCTATCAGCTTTTGACTCAGAAGCCACAATGTTATAGAAGCTGCGACCTATTGTGATCATATGCGGCAGTTATGCCTTCAGCATACGTAGACAATATGATTATGTGGAACTTATAATCCCACTTAAGTTGCATCATGATAAATTTATCCAGGTGTTAACAAGTGTTCAGGATTTGATAAGGGGTTGACGCCCCACAAGCTAAAGGTCATTGTCTCATAAGACTCGCCTCAAGTGTGCGGCTTTGAGGATCAGTGTCCCAGCGAGGCACAGGCATGATGCTTCCTTGATCATGGTGGAGCTGGAAATGAGAATGCTCTAGATATCCGAAGACAGGAAGGCTTTTTGTTGGCCAGAGTTACTGTCTAGATGCTTAACCTCGATGGGGTTGCATTCGGATACAAACTGTGCAACCATGCATGTGACGTATACATTGGTGTATGATATTGATGAATCATCTCTTGTCATGAACCTGGAAGGAATGACGGGCAAATAGCTAGAGTGGCGGATTTACTCACTCGGCTTTGCTGTTATGGAATTCGATGCCTGTTGGCACTACTGGCAATCCTTTGCTCAGATGCTTTCCTTAAGACATTGGCAACAACTTGTGTGCCAGCCTCTCCAGATTTGGGGAGAAACCATGGATCAACAATTCATCAATTAAAACACATGTTACCAAGGTTGATTCAACGAATCCTTCAACTCTTGAATTTCGACAATCAGCATCTTAGGCAGTCACGTCAAAGTGATGGTCGTAAGCTTACAATATAGCTTATTCACATTTGAAAAACCATCGTTTTCCTATGTCAGTGCCCTTCATATAATATGATAGAGCCGGAGAAATGTGCATTTATGATTTCTTCATAATGAACTTCATGTGTCAGTAAGTCAAATAAGACTTCATTTGATGTCTTCAGTCGGCATGATGTACCGTGTCATCAACTTTATGGCTGCTATATACGAATGCTGGAACTTTTGATAAGATTTTTAGTCTTCCAAGCAAAATTACAATGATGTAAATTAATATGTGGCAAGCAGCTGTATGAAGAATGAATGAATCTATACTCCTTCCTCCCCCTTTTAAAAAGAGGTGCATCAAACCAATCAGATGGTGATGGAGAATGCTATTCAATCATTATGTCATGTGAAAATGGTCTCAGTAATCAGACTGAGATTACTTATCGAATGCTTTCGAGGTAACAATGTCAATATGAACACCGATGTCTCTACGTCATACCGGCAATATGCCTGACGTTTTTGAATGTGGCAAATGCCAGATGATGTCAAATATCCAATGTCAATTCACTATGAATTAATATGCAGTTTTTGGGTTGCAGCCTACATACATTGTCAGTTCAGGGTCACTATAGTGTGCCCAACTTAGACAATGGTGTGCCCAACTTAGACAATGTTTCTGGATAATGATTGTCATAATGAACAACGGAATCAGTGATGGTACCGAAGTTAACTTTGGTATCGAAGCTAATGGAGAGTCAATTAAGAAGTGTCTGTAATGACAACAACTTACTACGAGTTGTATTTTCGTAGTTGATGGATGGCTGACATGTCATTTCATTATGATTAGAACATGGCATTGCCTAGTGATATGTGTATATTCTTCAGTACATGATCACTTATCTCAATGGTGCCCATTTTATTGTTGGGCAAACACTATTCAGAGACTTGTTATGATAAGGAAGTATGAATGATGAATGTGTCATTTCAATCCGATAGAATTGTGACTTGTTGATGACTATAAAATTTCTGTCACTTTCCAGAATGAGGATGAACTGCGCTTGGAAACCGTATGCAGATTGCGGGTTCGAGTCCCGACATGGCTTTTCCAAGACTTCGTGGCCTAATGGACGAGGCAACAAATTTCTAAACATTCCAGAATGAGCTTTCAAAGAGTCTTTATTCCTCAATGAAGCATGCTTGTCTTATGTGCCAAAATGATATGAAACCACAAATATGGTGTCAATCTATATGTGGATGGTTTATACCATTGGATGCTATTCCACAAATAAGTAATGATGTCAGAAAAAACTTTGGACAATTGCAACTCAGTACAAACCCGAGTGCATTCAAGTCCACTTGTAAACTCAGAATCTGAATCTAATGTACTTTTTATATGCACAGGATAGAACATATTTTCTATGTGATTCTGGATTCAGGAACTAGAGTCAATGTAAAACTCTTTTCCTATTTCAGACGATGAAACCTTCATTCCCTTAGGTGCAATACCTTATTGTTGTAAGGAATAGTCATTTTCAATACAAGTTTCAATCGATTTTCTCAAATCTGTCACTTTTATGATGATCAGATTGGTCAACTTTACAGCATAACCACTTTCCCTCGCTGAAGGAGATGACTCCCATCATAGGGCGGTATATTGACTGTTTTCATATGACACATGGAAAACATGAATAACTCTTGGAGAATTTCGGGATAAACATCCTGAATTGGTTATGCTTGTTTGCTCTACGCCCAAGAATGACCGAAGAGATTACTTGCCATCTTTTAGCCATATGGCGTAGAGGCTGCTTAACAACGGTTGGGTCATAAGCTGGATAGCTATGTTAGCTATGTTGGAGGCTGAATAGCCATGATTGTACAGATTCTGTCCTCCATGATAGACCTTTGAGAAATGGTGTCTGATGAATCAATACTTTTGACAACAACTCAACCTTTAGGTATGATGAAGAGCTGATGATCTTTGCTGCAATGCAATTGTTTGATGCGTACCACTGAAATGCCTTGTGATATATAATCTCACTGCATACGTAGGCTTTGTTCAATGGCGGTATGATCAGATATGTAATGATCCATGAAAACAAGATGGTTGGTATGGCTCATTCAGCAGGCATGATTACCTCAAAAAGATGCCAATACACGGATACATTTCAAGACATAAGGGCAATAGGCTTATTATGTAGCCTTCAAAGGCAGCTAGCATTTATGTTGCATTGGTCAGCTCATTGGCTTTGACCTTTCTAGGTGTTGTACTCAGGCCGTAGCCTGCATATTGCATTGAGTAATCTTGACACCTTTAATGATCCAATCAGATGATATGTATGAAATATCAAGAATGGTTGCCCTTTTCAATGATCATCGGTGGCAGAGGCTATAGTGCTTGCACCGTGTCAATATACAATTCTTGTCTGGATACACGCTAGACCAGATGTATACAATGTCTAGGTCTTCAAAATCAAGCTCATATGTATGTCATGGCTGATGACCTTAGAAATGTTTGATACAAATATGTGTCAACTTCATGGAGTTCTGCATGGTTTGACTGTATATAGTCAGGCTTACCAAAACAAAAACAATGATGCAACTTACTTTGTTTTATTATTTGTCTTTATTATTTATTTGGTTTTTAGTTGTATTTTTAGCTTATCATCTTCCCCCCTCAAGGAAGTGTATTGCTAGGCGGTTGTCAAGCGCCGTTTAAATACAACAGAGGTCCGACCTCTATGTGATGACGTGATAGCTTACTATGAAGCTGGATAGCAGTTCTCGGGTTGCAGCCCATTGCACCAAAGGTGCATCGCAGTCTTTGAGATGCAGCCCGAATTCACGTCATCAGCGTGGGTCATATAGTGCCCATGCATGTGTTGTATATATACAACACTACCCTCCGGCAGCGAAGTGGTTTGCTATTACCAACATCGTATGCTGTGGGATATCAGATATGTGATTAGAGAGCATGGTAATATGTGTACCATGTTTGTCAATATCGGAGAGACTGTGTCTTCTTTAAAATCCTCATGACTATATGTATAATGGTGCTATACTGATGTCAACACCTTCTCTCTGAGTGATTTATTGATTTTAGATGTGATGTCGTGGCAGTCAACCTTGTCCGATTGTACCGGAGGTTGTATGAATTGTGTCCACGTCATTGGCACGAGTCATATTGTGTCCATGCATACGCGATTTCAGCGCAGGTCACAATACAGTGCCCGAGCATACGCGATTTTAGCGTAGGTCACATTGTGCCTCTATTTATTACATCTGAGAATATCTGTTACTCATCTTTGTGAGTCTAGACAGCATTGTGCTGATTGCAATGCTTTCTCTGGTGACTTATATATCACAGATTATACCAAGTGTGGTGATCAGTCCAGTGCAATATTTTGTCACCGGAATGTACAGGGATTGTGAATGATTGCAATCCAGCCGGAGGAATAATCTCAACAGCTATTCTGTACTAATGAATTCATCGGAGTTATACTCATTTCGACGATTCAAAACCCATGTCATTTGTAATGATGACAACTCATGTGAATATATAGGGTTTTTATCAGAATGCTTTTATGTGATGTCAATATATTATGAACAATTCACTTGCATCTTAGGACAAAGGAGTTACGCTTGGAAGGTCTTGCATGGTGGTCACCAACAGTTATCAGCTGTTATTCGGGTGCAATATTCTGCCTTCAGCACTGGGACTATATCAACCAGTCTTACAGCGATGCACTTGTCCTTCCCACTCTTATGTACGGCTATAGTGCCAAAGTGTATCAGGTGGGATATATATATATACATTATATAACTATCATCTTCTGATCCAGGATATGCAATTAAGCATGGTATCAGGTTATATGTTATGTATATAGTTCAGCATTCCAAACTTACTCGAGGATGTAAATGCTGAGCAAGAGTCAACTTATAATCATTGGGATATAGTTTCCCATCCGAGTTTACACTTTGTTAGTGATGGTGGATTTAACGTTGTACAGATTTCAACGTTACTTGTGGATGCAGTGATTTTATCAAAAGCAATCCATCAGAAATCACCAGATCGGAATATAAAATGGATATGTGTGAATCCTATCCACCTTCTTCCCTCCTTGAGGAAGTGTGAACACATAGGCAGGTCGGTTGCCTATATACCTTATAGCTTATAGCTTACAGCTTGCAGTCCTTGTAGGAAGCAGCTTATACAGTTTTAGGGTTGTTGCCCGAGATATTACGCATGTCTGTGCTGATTACAGCATGATATATTTATGCCAAACACGAAGTTTATCCAATATTTAGTGACATTTTAGGGCATGTTACGTTACAGTGGCCCATATCCCCAACAGTGTGTTTAGGGTGTTACTTGGTATCAGTAACCCTAAAATAGGTAAAATTAAAGCAGTATAAATATTTTGCAAACATTTTTAAGCAAAACTGCATTTAATGTCACACTGAATGTTACGTGGTTTGCAGGAGGTATGTTACACCCTTGACACACACATTCAAATTTTAGGGTGTTACAGGGTGTTACAAGTGCTGCATAAATCAGGGATCATTTATTGATAGCTGAATAATCATATCAGCAAAAAAAAAACGATCCGAATTTTTCATTTTGAAATCATGCGTAAAACATTTTGACGCATTTCGTTACAGCCAATATGTACACCCCTACATATTCCACACCTGCTATCTAGGGTGTTACACGAGATATGACTATGGTCATTATGATTCTCTGATACCTTAATAGGTAAAAAATCACAATATCGAATAAAATAGGGTCGAATTTTCAATTTTCAAATCTATCGCAAACGAATTTCACCCATTTTGGCCATTTTCGGCTTGATTATTGTTTTCCATAGTAATATATCTCTGTGTGTGTGTGAGCTGCAAAGTACAGAAGTACTGCATTTCACTTCACTTTTGCACATGACGATTTTCATGGCATAAAAGTGAATATTCCTGTATGTCAACGTCTGTGGTTGATCATATCTGTGGGTTTTACTGATTTGAAACCCATGGAAGTAAATGCACTCCCTGATGATATTTAGGTATACCAACTATAAGCGGATTATCCACTTTAGTGATAATTTATCAACCTATGATATGTTTGAGCATATGACTGTGCTCTAAGAGTATATCAAAAATGATATCTCTAAATTTCAAACATATCTGGACATAGCTTGATTATAATCAAAGCGGTTTAGCACAGCACATATATATGTGTGTGTATGTCCACAACAACCTATGTCAGCTCAATATATGTATGTACTGATCTGGTTAGGTACATGCATTTGTCAGGGAAGAAGGCTTACCGTGAGGGGCCGGCCCGGGGCCGTTTGAAGTCAGCCCGGGCCGGTTGCGGGCCGCTCGATTGTTGGATGCGGGCCGTCTCTCAAGGGTCCCGATTATGAAAATTTTCGTGAAAATTGTGCGATTTTTATGATCTTGCCATACTTAAAATTAAAATTTTGCGCCTGCGGCGGGCAAATTTGAAGATTGGCCGGGCTGGCCGAAACTGGGCCAATAAAACTTCCAAATGCGGCCCGCTTCAAAAAAAGAAAGCCTTCTTCTCTGGCATTTGTGCTGATCAATACTGAGTCAATTGTCAGAATGCAGTGTAGTGGTTGTTGTTGCTCCAGCGATATGTGAGAGTGAATGGATTGTGCTCAACAGTTACCAGCTGTTGTAGTGAGCACAATATTCTGCCTTCGGGTCTGGAGATAACTCCATCCAGCCCTACAGCATGTCGTCTTATCCTGCTCCCATATGTATCGCCATGTTTGACATTCCACACGCACATGTGTTTGTGGAATGGTATCCATATTGTCATGCACATGATAGACATTATAATTGATCAATTCACTCTGAGTCAGTGAATGTCAATATATACAGTAAATGTCAGTGTGTGTGCAATATGTAGTACTGCTGATTAGTACTTTTGCCAGAGTGTGTGTGTTCACTTTACACACTTACAGGAAGGTGACTTCTGGTATTACAATATTCCCAGATAGTTATCATGCAGGATGGTGATCAGCATACCATGTACTGAATGAATCTAGCATGATATATATCAAGTTAAGGGTTATTGTAATCTTGATATAATCTCATTCACAATAATGAGTTGCTGGTTGATTTTTACATGTAGCTCTGGTGAGTATTCCTTCCAGTAATCCACCATAGAACGGTATGTGATCCGAAGAGCATCTCGGCTCCACCGGGACATAACGAGCTAATTATGATGTTAAGACTACTTTCAGGCACCTTATGCTAACATGAGTTCTAATATAATCTAGCATGCACTGCAATGTGCTTGTGGAATGTTCAATACATTGCAAAATGATGCTAATGTTCCAGTTGCTAACGTGATCAAACTGGTATATATACTACAGCTGATATCATGATCAAGCTGCTTTGGTGATGCATGCACAACTTACAATATTGCAGTCACTCAGTATAGAATGTATACATGGTGTAATGCTGCATGTACTCATGTGCTGCATGTTGGTGTGTGCTGCATATACTCATGTGCTGCATGTTGGTGTATAATGCAATCATTGCAAGCTCAGTATACACATCTCTTGCACACTATATTGCAAATAAGCATACAAATGCTGACGGTTTGAAATATTTCTGCAGTCATCAATATATGGTGTAAATGCTGCAGTATAGTAATCATGTGTCCATCATGCGTCCATCCAAAATATCCCTGCGAGTATACAATTATTCTGCAGAGGATATTGACGCGCGTAACATGGCATATGTACGGATGGCGGACACTGTAGACATATGCATGTCTCGCTGCATGTAGATACATCAGGAATCATGCGCCCTAAAATCGTGCGTTTATTGCATCCGATGAAATCATGACAGGTGCACATCGCGCTGACGAGCTAAAATCATCGTACGAGCGGATTATTGTGTACGGTTCAAGCAGATCATTTGCGAAAATCGATGTTGCCAATTATTTCACAAAGTATCTCATTGTCGCCGGTGTATTGTCGCATAAATGAATGCGATCGCGCTATTTAACGAAATTTCGTACGTCCATTCGCAGTTGATGCGAATCATACGTACTGACGGTCATTTTTCACTAGCGCATCTGCATCTCGCATACCGTGACAATCCTGTGAATTTTGACATCATATGTATACGATCCGTACACTGTGCGCACACCTTGTCGCTTATAGTATTAAGACGATTTCTCTGCGAATGCTGTCAGCTGCGAATATGTTCGCGATGATAAATCCTCGCGCAATCCGTATGCTGTCGATATTCGAGCGTATGTTATTATTCGGTTTGCAGATATTCAGTATAACTGCGAGCGGTGTCGCTTGTATGCGCGAACCTGCAACCTGCGAACAATATAATATATACGATATCTAACGCTGCACTCACTTGAGTTCTCGTGTTCGTGCCTTGACGAGTTCAGAATACCATCTATTAGGGCTGGATAAGCGAGCCCTCGGTATATCATACAAAATAATAGTAAACGTTGTGTTATGGGACGGTAACACACGCGTAAGATAATAGCGGGGATGAGTGCAGACTTCTGTGAGAAGATGCTGCCTCTAGCACAACGCTAGCTCATCTAAATACCATATGTCTCCCATCGCATAGATGGTACCGCCATTGGGTTGTGAACCCGAGACATTGGTTGAACGACCAGTATCGTCAGAACGAATAATACGTTCGCCCCATAATACTGCGCATGCTTGTTCCGCACATGCTTGAAGCGAAGATGATTTCTTGTTTGTTACTTCAAGATGTATCTTGCTTTGCCATCTTCGAGTTCGACATACGAACTCTCGATGACAGGTGTCATTCAAGTCTTTCCTTGAATAATGACAGATTATGTGACTTATCATCTGACGACATGTACAGTCATAGTCGACCGTACTAACGACTGTATGTCATTATAATATATGACATGACTCGACATGACATGACATGACATGACATGATATGACATGTCTGACAGGTATGACACGTATGACATGTATGACACATATGTCATTGGTCATGACCCTGACAGAGGAAATGCTTCAAAACCCTGTAGATTTGGACCCACAGGCCAGATATGTAAAGAAACAATATAGAGACAACATGTCGCGATTATGAACGAGGGGCGGCAATGTAAGGGCTGGCGGGGCGTTGGGGTATTGCTGGGTGCTGACATGGCGGTGTATCTCTGCTGTGGTTGAGAGTGGGGTGTTGTGAGGGATTTTGGGTTTGAGATGTGGGTGTGGCATTGGAGGGCAAGTTTTTTAAATATATTCGAAGAGGTTCGGCACCCTGTTAGGTGATACCGTTCCAGCAGGACAAAACAGCACTTTGCAATTGGGCATTCACTGCGGTTCTCGTGTCGTGCGCCCAGGTCGCAGCACGAGCGGCTCCTGCGGTGAATGCCCCCAACCTGCCACAAGGCCTAGTTGGTGCCCTTCGAGCAGCCAAGCACGAGTTCACGTCAAAAATTATGAAAGAAACTGCGGGCAAAGGCGTGCTTCGAGCACACGCATGGCAAAAAGGCATGGGTCAGGTGTCCAGACCCGAGCTGGCGCGTCGCCAACCATGAATTCCCACAACCTGTCATACAGGCCCGTCGGGGAATTCACCGCTGCCAACGCCCACATGGGTTGAATTCACACATACAAACACAATGAAAACTGAAGGAAAAACATTCGGCTGCAATGCTGTCAAAAGGTTGCAGTCAGGTGTTCGGACTCGAGCTGGCGCGCCGTAAGCCGTGAATTCCCACAACCTGTCACCCAGGTCCGTTCGGGGAATTCAACGTTGCCACAGCCTGCGCAGGTCGAATTCACAAAGGTAAACATCATACAAACTGCGGGAAAAACATGGGTTCGGCTACAACCTCGTCAAACGGCAAAAGTCAGGAGTCACGGCTCGAGTTAGCGCGGCTACGGTTGTGCATTCCCAAACGCCGGTCACATACGCCGGTTTGAGCATATTCGGCAAGCAAGCCCTGCGAGGTTCGAATTCGCAAAGCAAATGGTGCAAAATATGGTACAAAAAGGCCGGGCGCATCGTGCACACACGTGAATACCGCTGAGAGTGACTGTGACGGCTCGCCGTCGCGGGTGTGAATTTATGACAACCGCAGCTTCGGGCTATCTCGCCGCTAGGCACTCAACGGGGAAAATGCCGCTCTGTGGGAATTCACGAGCGTGTCCTGAATTCGCGAACGTTTTCGGACAGCTGCGGATCTCCACCGCTGCGGAACAGCGATACGCGTGTCTATTGCTGTGCTACGTACAACATGTCAGGCGGCAACGCGCTTCTGCCACGCCGGCTCGTAGATTCGCAAAACGGGCGCGGGTCTAACTTGCACTCGCAGACTGTAGATTCAGGCTCAGATGGAAGCATGAAAAGCAGAAAGGCAAACGAGCAACGCAGGGGGCAATTCACAGATAAAACAAGCACAACGGCGCGACTTCGCACATACATCAGAGTGGCGTGCCGGCACTCTGGGGATCCGAACCAGACTCTTACAAACTGCTAGTGACAAAGCTCTCATGTGGATTCGAAGTATATGTATGCAAATATCACATTTAATACTAGGCCACAAGAGGCAAATATCACTATACCGCAGAATGGTTTTGAAAGGTTCGGATCTAACTTTTCGAAAGCAGAGCTAGCTAAATACTCAAGCGAGCATAGTGAAAGTCCGTGAATGCCATTGTCGTTTCGGATGCCCTGTGACCATTGGTTCCCAGTGACAGCGGCGTTTGGTGTCAACGCGCGCTTGCGTTTGCCCTGTCATGCATTGCCGAGACGTCATGTGTGGTCGTGTCGTGATGTCACTTCGCGTGATGTCGTGCTCGACGCTCTGCGGTTCTCGCGGATCGGCACGGGCTGGTCGCGGCGACGTCGATGTAGCGCTTGGCGAGGCGTCGTGCATGATTTAAACTGGGAGGGCGATCTGAGCAGGAGGGTGAACGTGATATGCTCCGGGCGCTCGAGCGGACAATGAACTGGGGTAGGACCGTGACTGAGGGGGGAATGACAATTACTGAAAAAGGGGGTCATGGCTGGGGCGTTTGCTGTCGGCTGAGACGGGCGCGATGGGGGCAACTGCGGTGGGGTCTGACATGGGCTGCGGTAGCGTGACTGAATATGGGGGGTGTGACAGGCCTTTCGGGGTTGCCCGAGGGACCCCTTCTAAGCGTGTTCATAGTTGTGACAGCTGTCGCGATTATGAACGAGGGGCGGCAATGTAAGGGCTGGCGGGGCGTTGGGGTATTGCTGGGTGCTGAAATGGCGGTGTATCTCTGCTGTGGTTGAGAGTGGGGTGTTGTGAGGGATTTTGGGTTTGAGATGTGGGTGTGGCATTGGAGGGCAAGTTTTTTAAATATATCCCCCCCCCAGCTGGTGGCGTATGGATAGGGAGACATCAGCTGGCAAGACACGAAGTGGGTGTGGCGTGGTGATATGAACGTGATTGTTGATGCTGACGTGTGATTGCGGCTGCGGGTGCAGGCGCGTTGATCTCGTCGTTGATGTCAGTGGCTGAGCGGCTGCGGCTGCGGGCGCGTTGATCTCGTTGTTGATGTCAGCGGCTGAGCGGCTGCGGCTGCGGGCGCGTTGATCTCGTCGTTGATGTCAGTGGCTGAGCGGCTGCTGCTGCGGGCGCGTTGACCTCGTCGTTGATGTCAGTGGCTGAGCGGCTGCGGCTGCGGGCGCGTTGACCTCGTCGTTGATGTCAGTGGCTGAGCGGCTGCTGCTGCGGGCGCGTTGACCTCGTCGTTGATGTCAGTGGCTGAGCGGCTGCGGCTGCGGGCGCGTTGACCTCGTCGTTGATGTCAGTGGCTGAGCGGCTGCGGCTGCGGGCGCGTCGGTCTCGTAGTTCAGTGGCTGAGCG
>LGRX02000440.1:0-37769 GCA_001247695.2 Cymbomonas tetramitiformis
AAATGTTGCGACAATTCCCCAACAAATGTTCCCGAGTTCTCATACGTTGGAGCGTCATGTTCCGATGCTCCGCACTTGCAACGCTCAAAGACGGGCCGCCTCTGGCCTTTGAAAAAATGTTGCCGAAATTCCCCAATAAATGTTCCCGAATTCTCATACGTTGGAGCGTCATGCTCCGCACTTGCAACGCTCAAAGACGGGCCGCCTCTGGCCTCTGAAAAATGTCTCTGAAATTCCCCAATAAATGTTCCTTAAATCTCATACGTGCGAGCGTCATGTTCCGCACTTGCAACGCTCAAAGACGGGCCGCCTCTGGCCTTTGAAAAATGTCTCCGAAATTCCCCAATAAATGTTCCCAAATTCTCATGCGTTGGAGCGTCATGTTTTGCACATGCAACGCTCAAAGACGGGCCGCCTCTGGCCTTTGAAAAATGTCTCCGAAATTCCCCAATAAATGTTCCCGAGTTCTCATACGTTAAAGCGTCATGCTCCGCACTTGCAACGCTCACGCTCAAAGACGGGCCGCCTCTGGCCTTTGAAAAATGTTTCCGAAATTCCCCAATAAATGTTTCCGAAATTCCCCAATAAATGTTCCCGAAATCTCATACGTTGGAGCGTCATGTTCCGCACTTGCAACGCTCTTACAATTTATAGGGGAAAGTGCTCCTGACTACCTCGATACTGTACGAGGTATCACAGGGGGTTTTCCGGAGGTTTCCCGGAGGTTTGTCAATTACTTTTATTTTTCAGCCAATCAAATTGTAGTACTGCATTAATAACTGACAAACCTCCGGAAGACCTCCGGATGGCGTCTGCTGTGCCGACCACCATCCCTGCACTCTCTCCTCATTCAAACCCACAACTCCACAAATGTTGCACCGTTGGGCGAGATTAGTACTCTGGTCGGGGACGACAGGCTACGAGGCTACACTTAAGTCAAGCACCGTTGGGCGAGATTAGTACTCTGGTCGGGGACGACAGGCTACGAGGCTACACTTTTCATGACTTCTTAATGGCATTTTTTTGGCGTGAAAGAAGCCTAGGGCAATTGTTTTTTGATATACTAAATCATATCGAAACCACGGTTCATTACTTTGAATAATTTTGTGACCAAATTTAGTGGTTGTTAAAAATATGTAACAAGTTTTTTCTTTTCCAATACGTTTTAAATGTTTCCATGATAAACGTAAATCAATTTTTTCTTCATCCCATGTGCAATTTGTTTGATTGTAAGGGAGATCTAAAATAAATAAATCGTTTAATTTTGGAAGTATATTAAAGCAATCATCATTATACATTTCGCACATTGAATTATAACTTTTATATATTTATTTTATTATAAACAAATTTCAAATGAGACCGCAATTAACCGACGCTTACACCAAAGAACAATGTTTAAAAATGATGGGAATAAATAAGAATTTTCCGAATTCAGAAAAAATGTTCAAAAGTTACGGAAATCTATCTAAAAACAATTATAGTATTACGGCACCGAGTCAAAATCCTGAACTATTTCATTTTGATTTAACAAATAGCATAATTAATCCCATGCATTTAACTAAAGAATTAAAACATGATTTCGAGTTTCCAAACTATATATTTGAACCACCACAACCTGAATCACCACCTATAGATTTTGAAGAAGAAGAATTATTAAGTGAAATTGATACTCAAGAAATAAATTCAAACCTAAGAAATTTGCAAGAGGATTTAAGAATTTCTCCATCACCAATTACACCCGAAAATCAAAACGAGTCCGGACCATCTTCAAGAACATTTGTCAATCCATTATTGAGGCAAGCATTGTTTTCGTCACAAAGAGATGGCGATATTATCACCGGTGTTCAAGGAAGAAATCCAACGTCTCCAAATCGAACCTTTTCACCGGCTCGGACACGTTCACAAAGCACAACCAGAATTGATTAAAATTTTATAATAGTATAGATTATATATATATATATGTCTCGAGAAAATTGGATTAAAACATTAAAGGAATGCTCACGTGAATATCAAGCAAATAAGAAACCCATGACCAAATCCAAAGATACAACAAACTCAAAATCTAAAACCCTCACTAAAGTATCTACAAAACTTGTCGCACCTAAATTACCTAATTACAACAAATTACCTGATAATCAAAGCAAAGCTTTAGCGAGAACCATATTTAATTTAGAAGCCAGACCATATATTAGACAACAAATGCAAATTGCTCGTCGTATTCGAGGAAATTTAGATTAAAATCAAAATATTAATTTTATAATTAATGAATTCATTTTGTGAAAATAATCCTTCAAATATATTTTTGTCAAAAAGCGAAAATTGTAGATGATACCAATTTTAAAAATAATGATTTTGAAAATAATTTTTTAAATAAAGATAAAAATGAAAATAAGAAATTTACCAAAAAGAATAATTTTGCACAACCTGCATCTTTTTAAAAAAATAGAAAAATTAGAAATAATGATTTTGTAACTCAAAATATCAAAAATCAATCTGCAGAATTATTAAACGCAATACACGCAGATTTTAAAAATTTACCAAATAAAGTTTTAAATAATTTTCTTGGAAAAAATAAAATTGAATTTGATAATCCTATTCAAAAAAAATATGCTTTAACCGCAAATTCAGCTTATGCATTTAGCTATGTGTGAAATATATTCAAATCCTAGCTCCGAAACAAGAAATTGTTGTGTTTTGGGCGTATGTATTGAAGATAGTACAGCGGGTAATAGTTGTTTTGTTTTAAGTAGGGGTTTTACGACATGTAGAAATCAAAATGCTAATATTTCTTGGACTAAAGGTCAAGTTGTAAAATGTGGGGTAAATGGTGAAATAATTCCGGGTGCTGTATCAAGTAACGATGCTCTCATTGGATATGCAAGTAGTATGATGTAGCGTTTAGCGACAAAATTTTTCCCCAACCAACAAACCCTAGGCTGCGCCTAGGGTTGGGAAAAAATCTTATCGCCAAACCCTACAACATCCTACTACCTACGTGTCAAACCCTAGGATGACGTGTCAATTCCGGTGAGATTCCGGTGAATTAGCCGGCGAGCTTTCCGGTGAAATAAATATAAATATGATAAATTAGAAAAATAATTTATCATAATTAAAATAATAAAAATATAATCAAAATAAAATAATAAAAAATATTTTCAAAAATAATAATAATAATAATAATAATAATAATAATTAAATGAATAAATGAATAATACTAATAACAATTTTAGGCTTTTTTGAATTTGACCGTATTGTCCGTAGAAGATTCGATATAAAATTGACCAACCGACGCCGAGGCTTCACCGACCGGTATACTATTTGGGTTTATAAATAAACCTTGTCCAATATTTAGATTTTTTGCAACAGTTGCACTACCCGCCGTTCTTAAAGGATTTAGACTTGATGCTACGTATTTTCTAGTTACATCGTTGTCGTCATAATCATTTTCAGCTACAAGTTTTTGACAAAACCAACGACCGTCTACGGCTAATATAACATCTTGATTGGCTAGTATACCGGCTGTATTATTTGCAATATTTTTATATTTTAAAATAGATGATTGTGGATCTGTTAAACCATTAGTATTTATTTCAATTGTACCCGGTGCCGGAAAGTCTTTAGCTAGTAAAGTGATGTTATCTAAGAAATTGCAAAGCTTATTCACTCTCAAAAACCCTTCAATAATAACCCCATTTTCACCATTATTGGTTTGGATTACTTCTGAGTCAAGCCATATGAATTGTTTGACAAGGATTTGAATTGTCTCCAATTTGATTTACATTTATTTGATTTAAAGTTAATGGATCAGGAATTAAATCAGGTTCAGCTTGGTTGTTTAAAGTTGTAAGAAATACATTTTTCCCAAAACTACTCATTATATAATATACGTTATAAAAATTTTAGGGTTTTATTTTAAGATTTCTGTTTACATCATAATAAATTTGCCCTCCTTGTAAATTTCTTGTTACGCCATTTACTACGAAAGTAGCATCATCAGTTGAGCCGGGTAGAGCAAAAAATCTAACGTCGCTGATAAATTTGTTTTCGTCAGTAGGAAATATATGTAAAAGCTTATCTTGGTCACCTGAATTTTGATTGTAAGCTCCAATAATCATACCGGTGCCCACATTTATAGTTTTGCTTAAAATAAATTCTTTACCGAAACTAGACATTGTATATTATAATATAATATATTACACAAAAAAAGAATTTGCCGGTTTTAAGATAGGGTTATCTAAAGGATGTTCGGGAAAGGTAAACATCGAAGTTTGTAACGTTGGTTTATCTCCGTGACTAAAGATATAAGATTTATATCCAGCTAATTCATTTACATTTGAAACTTTGGCTGAAGGTAAAGTTACATCATTTATTGATTTACAAGGTAATTGTTGCATTAAAGGGGATCTAAAGCCTGACATTTGCATTAAAGACGGAGGTATTTCAACATTAATTTTGCCTATACGTTCACCTAGACCGGTAGCAGAGTTATTTGGTTGAAATCTATTCATTATTTTTTATATATATTAATAAAGAAATATTTAAACAATCAATTCAATCATACGTCCCATACCTACTCGTAACACAGATGTACAAGCGCAAAATACAAACACTTCATTATTTGTTAATACTTCTTCTGTTGTATTTGTGCCTTCAGAAGTTTCTAAATACATCATAGTGTTTATACCGCGCGAGTCCAAGCCTGACAAAGTGCGTACACCCATATCGCTAGGCATATTTAATCGAATTATAAACGTGAAATAATGATTTACCCAATCTTCGAAACTATTTATTTTACAACCACATTTAGTCATATATTGATCAGCTTTCGCAACACACATTGAATTGAAATAACCTATTGCATCGTTACGGTAATTAGGAACATATAAATTATTAACATTGAATTGACCACTTCCAAGCCTGCCACTTTTAAAGTCAAAATAACTCGGTATAAAAGTGGGACCAATTTTGTTATCGATTTGAACCAATCCACGAGATTTAGTTTGATAATCTCCTATACGTTGAACAGCATAAATTTCATCAATAGATTGAGCACTTAAACTGAAACGTGTAGACTTATTCATACCGTCGTGTGAAGATGTGAAAGAATAGTAATTCTTGAACGGAATTTCAAGAAATCCATCTCTTTTTAATTTTGCGTCGACTGCCGAATCATAGACTCCATTTGAAAAGGTGATAGTTTCAATTGTAAAATAAAGTTTTTGTAAAGTAAATCTTCCACCTGAAATTAAAGCTTGTTGACCGTCGTTATTTAAACCATTTCCTAATCCCAAGCTATCTTGAACAGCACCTAAAACTTCCGGACCATGCAAATAAAATCGAAGCTGTATTGGAGGCAATAAACTTGTGTCCAAGTAACTTGGTTCGCTCTCTCCTATAAAACTTCTAAATTCTTGAATTATAAAAGGACGAAATGTTTTATAATAATTAAGGTCTGTCACTTCAATTTCTTGATTTTGTAGAACTCGTTGATAACTTATTTCTTTATTTAAAGTAGTTTGTAAATTGTCTAAAACCGTAGATACCGTACTATAACCATTAAAACCACTCTGGACCTGTATTCCACCTGCCGTTGCTTCTACCCGAGTGATTAATTTGTCAAGTCCATTGGGTAACATGGTTCTTAAAAAATCAGCACCTCCCGGAATGGTAATATTATTTTCATTTGCTCGAGCTTCACAATGCATCGAAAGTGATTTTAAATTTATAATTACGTTTGACGGAAGATTTAGAGTGATTGTAGAATTATTTGTTGCGGTGTCTTGATTTGTGGTTTCAAGCCTAAAATAATTAGTGCTATACCCGGAAACTTTTTGTAAGGCGTATGCTAAACTTAATGGCAAAGACATTCTTTTATATATAATATATTAGTAACATAGATAAAAAATTTTAAAATTGTGAAAGTTCTTTGATAATTATTGACATAGAATAACTTATGCTTCCGTCCCTCGCTTCCGTGGGGGAAACTAAAGGTATAGGTCTATTTTTGGAGTCGGTCAAGACAAATTTTAATTCAGTCAATTGTGATCCTGAAATGTCAATAGCGAAATTGTCATTTGGATTTAAAAAATCTATAAAGTTTGTAGTCAAGTCATTTGGTAAAAGAATTTTAGCGAAAATATCGCTAGCAATCAAAGAAGTGCTATCACTACTTATAGCGGATAAATTTGTAGACTCAACATTGTTAGTAGGCAAACTTGAAATTCGCAAATATAGTGCATCATTTGTTTGTAAATTACAAGGATAATAACTTTCAAATACTGTGTCAGGTGTTTTTATTTCAAATAAATCAATTAATTGAGAAACATTTAATAAACCATTTGTATTTCTATTAACACGTCCACCAAGAATCTCGTCGGCGTCGTTATATTTGCTCGGACCTATAACCTTAGTTTCTAGTTCAGCTTGCAATGGATTGTTTGCATTGAATTCATTTCTAACTGAAAAAGAAACAAATTTGATATTTGGAACTGCGACTGATAAAGTAATTTTAAACTTATTCTTATAATCTACAGGATTACCATTATATTTTACATCAACGGTACCCGTATATCCAAATTCATTATCTAAAACCGCTTTTATATTTGTACTTAAAACAGTTTCTAATTGAGATAATTCTGTGTAATTTGCGAAAGAAATTTCTACAGGGAATAATTTATCGTCATTTGTATTACCTATAAAAAATATTCCATTAAAATTGTTAATTGTGTACCATGTTTTCGCAGCCGAAAAAGAATTTAAGACAACACGTAATTTACTTGTAGCTCTATAGTTTAATAAAGCCGTAGGTATATTTACGTCTATTCTTCGAGAATCACCGGCTGAATTTTCTTCGCTGTTTAAATATATTGTTCGTGACGAAATTATATTATTCATTATCTATACTAATAAACGATTGATTTTTGATATTCGCTTCTGTGTCCCTAATTTTTGGTTCTGAAATTTCAATATTTCCATTTGCTAAATCATTGTAATATTCGGTTCTATTTAAATAGTCATCAACTATTAATTCAATTTGCGCTTTTGGAATATTTTTAAAAATTCTTTCAGCTTCAACAATCAAAAGTTCTTTTTTTACATTCATTTTAAATTAAATCTTCTTTTATATCTAATAATATTTTTTTCCAATGAAGTTGTTTCCCCCCATAATAAATGTTTAGAAAGTGACCCGGCGGTATCACATTTATTCCAATTTTCATTAGACTTATGACGTTTTAGATAATTTGATTTTCTTTTTATATCTTTATTTATTGTAAAATCTGAATACCCTTTTGCACCAAAATGAACAGTTTTTAAATTATCAAAAATTGCCATAATTTTTTATTTTTTTTATTAGACTGTTTTATTTGTACAGATCTATATTTACAATTTGCCATTTTTATAATATAAACTAAGGATTTATTACGCCTACTTTTATAGGTGTCGAACTATTTCCGTCATACTCAACATATTTAGTTCCCTTTTTGAAATTGCCTGAATTTATTTCTCGATTTTCATAACTTACCCCGGTTGTTGGGGAAAATAACTTTTTATCTTGCTTTTTTCTACTCGTTATTTTTCTAATTTTTTCCGTAATAGGATCATAACTTGGAACTTTGTCTATACTTTTTTCTTCGATTGGATGCAATCCTAAATATTTTCGTAAATAATTCTTTTCTTGTAAAGTCTCTTTAACACCCATTGTATCCATAAAATCTGTAAAATTAATAGGTTGCGCTTCATTTAACAATGCACCTTCTAATACACCCGCAGTCGTTCTGAAATAATGCTCATCTTTAGAACTTGTAGGTTGATAATACCCGAAATACCCACCCATAACTGAACCACCTATAGCATTTGCAAAACCAAACCTAGACCGTGCGGTTGAAACTCGTTCGGTTTTTGGATAATTTTTTGTATACATTTGGTCTATATCATGTAACTTTACAAGATCATTTTCAGTCCCCGGTTTAGGATTTACATGAATAATTTTATAATTAGAATTTGGATGTGGTTTAATTCTTGCCGGTAAGGAAACTAAATCTCCTTCCGTTGAATAAACATATTGTTTTTCCGTTGGTGTATTTACCGGCTTTTGTAATGGATTAATAGCTGGGTTGAAGTGATAACCTTCAACATTATATTTTTCAGCAATATAGTTGCTTTGACCGGAACCGTTTGAATGACCGGTTACGACAATTTTGTAATTATTTCCATATTTTTTAAAAACATTTTCATATCTTTGCGATGCTTCGTTATGTTTTTGAGTTGTGCGTTGTTTGCCTATACTTGTTAATAAATTAACATACCGATCTTCTATATTTTTAATTCTATCAGGATCTTTAGCAATTGTATTTAATTTAAAAAATTCAGCGTCGCTACCACGATATGCAATAATAACTTCTTTATTGATGGGATTAACTAATGTAATGGAATTTCTTCCACTTAATGTAGGGTCTATTTGAAAATTGGGAAGCTCTCTCATTACTTTATTTAATTTTGATTTGTTGTTATAGCTAAATGCATAAGCTGAATTAGCGGCTAAAGCATATTTTTTTTGAATAGGATTATCAAATTCAATTCTATTTTTTCCAAGAAAATTATCTAAAACTTTATTTGGTAAGCTTTTAAAATCTGAATGTATTGCGTTTAATAATTCTGCAGATTGATTTTTAATATTTTGAGTTACGAAATTATTATTCTTGATTTTACTATTTTTTAAAAAAGATGTAGGTTGCGCAAAATTATTCTTTTTGGTAAATTTCGTATTTTCATTTTTATCTTTATTTAAAGATTTTTCACTTTCAAAATCATTACTTTTAAAATTGGTGTCATCTACAATTTTAGCTTTTTGACAAAATGGATTCGAAGGATTATTTTCACAAAATGTATTCATGAATTATTAAATTAATATTTTGATTTTAATCTAAATTTCCCCGAATACGACGAGAAATTTGCATCTGTTGTCGAATATAAGGGCGAGCTTCTAGATTAAATATGGTTCTCGCTAAAGCCTTGCTTTGATTATCAGGTAATTTGTTGTAATTAGGTAATTTAGGAGCCGAAAGCTTTGTAGATACTTTTGAAGGTTTTATAACTTTTAGATTTTTAAACTTAGTTATGCTTTTCTTTGATGCATGATATTCACGCGAGCATTCTTTTAATTTTTTTATCCAATTTTCTCGAGACATATATATTGTATAATATGATAAAAATTTTAATCGATATTTGTAGTACGTGAACGTGTTTTTGCCGGTGAAAAATTTCTATTAGGACTCGTTGGATTTCTTCTTTGAACACCGGTGATAATGTCGGTATCTCTTTGTGACGAAAATAATGCTTGCCTTAATAATGGATTGACAAATGTTCTTGAAGATGGTCCGGACTCGTTTTGATTTTCAGGTGTAATTGGTGATGGAGAAATTCCTAAATCCTCTTGCAAATTTTTTAAGTTTGAATTTATTTCTTGAGTATCAATTTCACTTAATAATTCTTCTTCTTCTTCAAAATCTATAGGTGGTGATTCAGGTTGAGGTGGTTCAAAAATATATTTTGGAAACTCAAAATCATGTTTTAGTTCTTTAGTCAAATGCATGGGATTAATTATGCTATTTGTTAAATTGAAATAAAATAGTTCAGGATTTTGACTTGGCGCCGTAGTACTATAATTGTTTTTAGATAAATTTCCATAACTTTTAAACAATTTTTCTGAATTCGGAAAATTCTTATTTATTCCCATCATTTTTAAACATTGTTCATTTGTGTAAGCGTCGGTTAATAGCGGTCTCATTTGAAATTTGTTTATAATAAAATAAATATATAAAAGTAATAATTCAATGTGCGAAATATATAATGATAATTGCTTTAATATACTTCCAAAATTAAAAGACAATTCAGTCGATTTATTCATTTTAGATCTTCCTTACAATCAAACTAATTGCACATGGGATAAAGAAAAAATCGATTTGAGTTTATTATGGAAACATTTAAAGCGTATTGGAAAAGAACAACCTTGTTATATATTCTTAACCACTACTAAATTTGGTCACAAAATTATTCAAAGTAATAAATCATGGTTTAGGTATGATTTAGTATATCAAAAAACAGTATCTTTAGGGTTCTTTCATGCAAATAAAATGCCATGGAGAAGTCATGAAATGATATATATATTTTATAAAAAATTACCTACATATAATCCACAAAAAACACCGGGAATTCCGTATTACAAATCGAGCGCAAACACTACAAATATATACACCAAACATTGTGCAAGATTACCTACCAAATGTGAAGACGGTTATCGATATCCAAAATCAGTTTTGAAATTTTCGAACGGACATTATAAAAGTAAACATCCATGTTCGAAACCAATCGAATTAATGGAATACTTAATAAAATCATATTCAAATGAAAATGAATCTGTTTGTGATCCATTTATGGGTATCGGTTCAAGTTTAACTGAAGGTATATTAGTGCAGAATTAGATGGTGGGTTTTATCCTGTAGTAAAAGAAATAATGTAATAATGAAAAAATTGTATGCTAATGGTTAAGAACAATGTTTTTGAGTAAGGGGTATGGGGTAATCGGCATTTTTGAAAAACATTTTCTAAACAATAAAATATATCATACAAAAATAATTTTCTTCCTTTGATATACTTTTATAAACAACCCATTACCATGTACTCATTACCATTTATTTAGATAAATAAAAAACTCTAGGTCAACTTTCTTACTCTCTAACTCTCTTAACTCTCATATTATTTCGCATTTTCTCATATTCTCTTACATTTGATAAAATATGGTAATGGGAATGAGGTAATTGGCATTTTGAAAAATATTTCAAAATAATAGATGTATTATACAAAAATATATTTTTTTCTTTGATATACTTCTTAAAACAACCCATTACCACGTACTCATTACCTCACATATTTTGAAAATGTCGACTTTAAAAGATAACACCAAAAAAATTGGATTGGGATTTTTTATTGGGAAATATTATAGTTGCTTTGATATTGTGTGATATGGTTCAAGTCTCATGATAATAGGAAACATGTTGATGACCCTATATTAAATACACCTTGTTATGCGTAAATGCCAAAGTCGAGACAATTTTTTTAAGAAATTAAAATTTCGATCTTTTACTTTAATCACATACTTATCCTACAGACCACCCCTTATCTTATTCAAAACGCATACACCTCTCTTCGTCGCATAAATATTTAAAAATATATAATCTTTAGGGGGTTTTGCGAAATTTCATTTGAAATTCATCAAACTTTTAAACACCGACTCACGATTGTAATCATTAGCATTTTTCTTCATTTTCAAAAAAAACCTTTAAACAAACATCCTGAAATTTTCATGAATGATTAGTGCAAACCAAGTTTATAAATAAAATCCTCGTGAAATTTTGCATCAAATAACATTTTCCAAAGCAAAACAAGGGCACTTTTTGCAGAATAACCTGAAAAGAAGTGAATAGCCTGTCGTCCCCGACCAGAGTACTAATCTCGCCCAACGGTGCTTGACTTAAGTGTAGCATGATATCCTGTCGTCCCCGACCGTAGTACTAATCTCGCCCAACGGTGCTTGACTTATGTGTAGCATGATATCTCCGTCGTCCCCGACCAGAGTACTAATCTCGCCCAACGGTGCTTGACTTAAGTGTAGCATGATATCCGCTGTCCCCGACCGTGAGTACCTCGCCCGGTGCTTGACTTGAGTGCAGCATGATATCCTGTCGTCCCCGACCAGAGTACTAATCTCGCCCAACGGTGCTTGCCAAGGAACGATTAAGGAACGATTAAGGAACGCTGAACGTTACTTCGGCAGCCAATCGGTTGCGCAATAATTATTTACTAGCCAATCAGTATTGCAATAATTAGCGAAAGTTGTAACGTTCATCGTTCCTTAATCGTTCCTTAATCGTTCCTTAATCGATCGAGTCGCCTACTGTCCCATTTTACGCCTGTCGTCGGCAGGACAGTAGATGACCCCTGTTTTCCTACTGTCCCATTTTACGTCTGTCGTCGGCAGGACGACTGTCGAAACGCAAAGAATTAAAATTTTCGCTACCTTTTTCCCTGGGAACACTATTATGACAGTATGACATGTATGACATCATATAACACCCCCTAGCACCGCACATGTATTATACGCAAAATTTTGCGAGGAATCTCATTGTGAAGTCAAAAAATTGAAAAAAATTATTTTATGTCGGTTTTTAGCGTTGAATGTTGTAAAATAGCCTATTTTATCGAAAAATGTCCATGAAAATCGCCAAATTTTTTTTTAAAAAGAATTTTTTCTAGATCTTGTTGTTATATCAAATTTGAATTGACATAAAAATTTCATGCAAAAAAGAGGTATTTTGTAGAATTTCGATGTCTTTTTTTGCCTTTTTTTGCTCTACAATTAATATTTTTTAAAAAAAGGTTTTGGAAATCATTTTTTAAAAACGGTCATCTCATACAAAATTTCGCGCTGAAAAAGACTATTATACCGGAATTTTCTGAAATTGCCTGAAACATTTATAATTAATTGTTTTCTACATTTGGAATAATATCTATTGTCTTAAAAAATTCATTACAATCAAAAATGTATATATTTTTTGAAATTTTCTTTTTAAAACAATTTCATATATCAAATATGAGTTACCAAAAATTTTTGATGCAAAAATGAGTTATTTTGTAGAATTTCGACGTCTTATTTTGCCTTTTTTTGCTTTACACTAATTTTTTTAAAAAAAGTTTTTGAAATTATTTTTTTGGAAATGTTCATCTTACACAGAATTTCGCGCTGAAAAAAACCATGTTGGTAGAATTTTTCAGAATTGTGTAAAACTTTTTTAATTAATTGTTTTTCATTTATTCCAAAGTATTTGGGATAATAAATTCATTAAAGTTCCTTCTAAAGCCACTTGGATGTGTGCTCTTTTTATGTAAATCAATAAATAAGAAGTCATGTGGATTTTGAATTGCTTTATCATAAACTTGAAAGAATGTATCTTGATTTATTTCTCCACTACATTCCTCAGCTATTTTCTCTAGCTCTTTAATATTTTTATTTTTGAAAACTAATAAATGAGTTAAGTTACCTCTTATTGATTTATTCAATCCCATTTGGTTTGACGTGTAATTTTGTGTTGCGAAGAGTAGAGTAACTCCTAAAGCACCGTTTTTAAGTCTGCCCTTATGACGGTGTGTTGTAACCAATTGATTTAATTTTGCACGCGGTAACATTATATCATTACCTTGTACATCATCAAAAAATACCACAATGACCGGCTTTTTCCCATTATATTTATGTTGCGGTGGATTATACATTGTGTCCTCAAATTCAATTAATAATTCATTTGGAATATCATGAATTGATTTTGTTTTATCTTTTAACATTTTATTTAATTTCTTCCATCTTTTCAACTTTTCATGATATTCTTCGTATTCTTGAGCTTCGGTGTCAAGAATTTCTTCTATTTTTTGGGGAGCATCAATTGTAGGTTCCAATATATCTTCATTGTCCAATGGTAAATCTTTGAAATAATGTGCATTATTGTGGTATGTAGGGCTAACTAAAATCAAACGGTCTAATGCATTATTCTTTTTCATTAACCTTAATAAATTAGAAAAGCTGCACGTTTTGCCACTATTTCTTTTCGCTATTGCAAGAATGATGGCATGCAAATTAATAAAATCTCTGTCTGTATCTATATTAAAAGGACCTCCTTTCGGTAATTTAATTTCATAATCTTTATTATTCAATTTTTGAGTTTGTAACATTCAAGTTTTCTATTAATATTATAATTCAGGAAATAAACTTCTATACGCTTTATCATAATGAGTATTTGTTTGTTTAGGTGATTGAGGGCTATTATCTATATTTTTATTATTACTTTTTCTAGAAATTCTTTTCTTTTTAACTATAACTTCCGGTTCGCTTTCGCTAGAACTAGAACTTTCATGTATTTCCTCAATA
The DNA here is from genome assembly GCA_001247695.2 of Cymbomonas tetramitiformis. NCBI lineage: Eukaryota > Viridiplantae > Chlorophyta > Pyramimonadophyceae > Pyramimonadales > Pyramimonadaceae > Cymbomonas > Cymbomonas tetramitiformis. Next base: position 13,976 of record LGRX02000440.1, read on the forward strand.
ATTACTTTTGGTTTTTTCTTTGTACTTTTTTTATTTTTTACAATTTCTTTTTCTACTTCTGGTTGAATTTCAATTTCGTCCTTTTCCGGTTTTTGGTGATTTTTAATAACTTCTTTTGCATCTAATATTTCTTTTTGTTTTTCAAGATCTTTTGCTATTTTGATATTTTTTTTTTCTTCAGCTTTTTGTTTTCTTACTTCTAAAGCTTTTAATCTTGCATTTTTCAGTCTTTCTAAAGTTGCTTCATCTGTGATTTTTTCTCCTTTGCGGTAACCCATTGTTTTATTAGAATATAATAGATATAAAAAGAAATTAAAATTTCTAAACATTAATAGTATTTTCTTCTTGTTCTAATATTTTCCTCTTACAATGTATACATGGTGAATCGATAGTTTCACATCTCGAATATCTTATACCGGTAAATATTGCGCCTATAACTAATATCAATCCACTTATAAAACTTTGAAAATCACATGAATTGTTTAAAATGTCCATACTATATAATTTTAAATAATTTAAAAAATAATTTTGGTTAATATATATTATCCAACATAATGGAGAAGGTTATTTCAAAGTTTGGAAATACTTATTATAAAAAATCAACTGAAAAGAATAATTTAGATGTCGCAAACATTATAAGAATAATAAAGATAAAGTTTTAAAACAACGTATATTAAATTTACGAATTAAAAGAGGTTTACCTATAAAAGCAAATTCCGTTAAATTGTACAATATTACTATTGATGACATGATTCAAGCTCTTAAAAAATCATCATTCGACATACCAAAACAATACGAATTATTAACACAATACTCAAAATTGTTGTAGATTTTTAGTGCAATGTACTAACCTAGTTTAACTTAAAGAAATAATCTTCTATATATATTATAAAACCTTGCCCATGTCCACACTTAACACCTCAAACGTCAAATTAACACCTTCACAATGGAAAGCAATCGAGATTGAAATGAAAAATGCCAAAACTAAAAAAGATATCGCTGAATTGAAAGACATTGTACAATCTTTTAAAATAATAAATAAAAGAAAAAAATCAAAAGAAATTGTGACAAAAAATGATTATGAAAAATCGTTGAAAAAAGAAATTAAAAACAAATATGATGAAAAATCTAAAACTTTAAAAAAATACCGAGAAATTTCACGAAAAAATATAAATAAAAAGAAAACTGAAAAGGTTCAAAAATTCGTAAATAATGTAAAGACTGATATAAAAAATATCAAAGAAATTAAAAAAAGTAAACGCACCGAGTATATCGATAAATTCAAAACTAGAAAAGAAATTTACGGTCCAATAGATTTTAATTTGTTTGAAATTAAAGGTTTACGAAGGTTCGTGCCCGAAGCATCGAGTGGTGACAAACAATTGATATCATTTGAATTACAATTTGAAGATAATTATTCAATAAAAAATGATGACATTTATTTAGGATATCATCCTGAAAATCTACAAAAAGCTATAGAAAAAATAGCTCAAAGTGAAAAATTAAAAGAACATGGATTTATTCAAAGTATTACTCTCTTTGTCCACACCGTTAAAGCTATTAAAGGTGGTTCGGCGAATCCACAATCGAGAAATAAAGAAGAACGGTTCAAAAAGAAAAGTTGTATTACATTGAACAATAATAATAATCAATGTTTTGATATTTCTCTAGCTATTTTGCAACATTTACATTGTAAAGAAACCAACAAAACATTTTGGAAAACCCTAACTCACGCAAAAAGACCACAAACACGGACAAAATTAGGAAATGAAATAAGAAAATTAGTCGGTATTGACCCTTATAAACAAATTGATTTGAGAGACATTTCAATATATGAGAAAATATTAAATGCACACATCATAGTATACGAAGAAAATAGTGTGTGTGGACAAGTAAAAATCTATCCTTTCAATAGTGATGATCAAATATATGACGAAAATAAAAATGTCTATCATATTTGTTATGACCCTATTCAAAAACATTACGAACCAATCACAAACATCATTGCATTTTTAGATACTCGTTCAAAATTATGCACGCGTTGCAAAAGTAGTAAATGCATTTTTAAAGATAAGAAAAACCGACAAAACAAAAGTTTGATGCATAAAATATATTGTGACAAATGTGATCGATTCTTCTTTAATAAAGATTGTTATGACCATCATTTAACATCTACTTGTGACAAGGTTCATTATTGCAAAGAATGTAATACACATCATGAAACCAAAATTAAACATGTATGTGGTCATTCAACATGTAAAAATTGTGAAGAATATTGTGACTTGAATCATCATCAATGTTATATTCAACAAGTAAATAAAAAGGACCCAATTGAAAAATTAGCCTTTTTCGATTTTGAATGTACACAAGAAACAAAATATTTAAATGAAAAGACTAAAGACTTTCATTATAAACATCATATGAATTTAGCAATTACTCAATATTTAGATGACACAAAAAATTCAAAGAGCGAAGACAATTTAGTTGAAGGATTTGAACATCATGACATGCATTCCTTTTTAGAATTTCTATTTAGTGAAAAGCACAAGGGTTACACCTTTATTGCTCACAATGTTAAAGCTTATGATTTTTTGCTAATTTTCGAAGCCTTATTAGTTATGCATAAATTTGATGATAAGAAAAAAATGCCAGAAATTATTAGAGTTGGAAATAAAATAATGAAGTTGACTTATTTAGGAGTCACACTGATTGACTCGATAAACCATTTTAGTTGTGGTCTTGCAAAGTTACCAAAAACATGGGGTTTAGAAAATGATGTAGAAAAAGGGTATTATCCTCACCTTTTTAATAAAAAAGAAAATTGGAATTATACCGGCAAAATACCTAGTAGACACTACTTTTGTCCGGACCAAATGAAATGTGAAGATAAAGAAAAATTCGATATTTGGTACAATGAAAAATGTAATGACAAAGATTTTGTTTGGAATAATAAAAATGAATTACGAAAGTATTGTTCAAATGATGTTTTAATACTTCGTAAATCATGTTTGGAATATCGTAGTGTTTTATTGGAAGCATGTGAAACTGACCCATTTAACTTTATGACCATAGCTTCGACTGCCCAACATATTCATCGAAAAGACATTATGCAAAAAAATACGATTGCATATTATAGAATTAAAAAGCAAAGTAAAGTTTGTGCTGAATGGATCAATTATTTGGAACATTCAAGAGGTATAAAAATAATTAGAGAGTATAAAATTCCAAAAACAAATTTTATTGCCGACGGCTATTGCGAAGAAACAAATGAAATTTTCGAATTTAATGGTGATCGATTTCATGGAAATCCTGCAATTTACAACCCCAATCAAAAAGCAAATGTATCAAGAGACTCTAATATAACATTTGGTGAATTACATAGAAAAACTGAGGAGAAAAAAGAAAAATTGGAAAATATGGGTTATATTGTTAAAGATATTTGGGAATGTGATTGGAAAAATTATAAATTAAATGAAAATTCAGTAATTGACTTTATGAAAATTTACAAACCTGACCTTGTTATTCGAGATGCATTCTGTGGTGGGCGAACAAACCCTGAACAATTGTATTACAAAAGGAAATTCGGTGAAACATTGAGGTATCTCGACTTTACTTCTTTATACCCATGGGTTATGAAATATTGTGAGTATCCTATTGGGTTTGATGAACAATTTAAAAATGTTTCGATTAAAGAATATTTATCGAGGTATAAAAATGAAACTGAAAAGTTTTTTGGTGTTATATATTGTAAAGTGAAACCTCCCAAAAATTTACAATTTCCGGTTTTACCATGTAGAGATAATGGGAAGTTAAAGTTTACTTTATATGAACAAGAAGGTACTTGGTCAACGATTGAAGTTGATAAAGCAATCGATATGGGATATGAATTATTGGAAATATATGAAATAAGACATTGGAATGAGCGTTCTACTAAATTGTTTGCACCTTATGTAAACAAGTTTTTGAAAATCAAACAAGAAGCAAGTGGATACCCTGAATGGGTTAAAACTGAAATGGATAAAGACAAATATATAAAACAATATTTTGAAAGAGAAGGTATTCTTTTGGACAAATCTCAAATCAAGAAAAACCCCGGAAAGCGAGCGGTTGCGAAGATGTACCTTAATAGTTTGTGGGGCAAATTCGTTCAACAATTGAACAAAATGAAAACTAAAATTATAAATGAACCTAGCGACTTTTATGCAATGGTGTTCGACGAAGAATATGAAATGAATTATGAATTTGCGGGTATCGAAGGAAACGAGAAATGTATTATGAATTATAGATATAAAGATGAATATTTTGAGGGTCCGGACAAGTGCTCGACAAGTGAAATCATAGGGGTATTTACAACCGCGTATGCAAGATTAAAGTTGTATGATTTGTGTGAAAAGGTAGGGTTTGACAATGTGTTATATACTGATACCGACAGTTGTATTTACATTGAAAAAGAAGAAGTTAATGACCATGTATGTAAAAATGATTTAGGTGACTTTTTGGGTGAATTAACGGACGAACTTTTCGATGATAAAAGAAACATTATTAAAGAATGCATTGAATATGCTGCAACCGGACCAAAAAGCTATACACTAAAATTTTCAAATGCTGAGCCTCTTACCAAATCTAAAGGATTCCATTTGTCACACCAAAACAGTAAAATTATTAATCATGAATCAATGGTACGTATGGTTAAGAATTTAACTGATAAAATTGATGATAAATATGCTGAGTTGACATATAATGTGATTAGAAAACGCAAAAGAAATGGCAAGCATGAAGTATTGTGTCCTCAAGGGTTGGAGACACGAGTGGAAAGTAAAATATATGCTAAAGGATGGACTGAAAATTTAAAAGGAACCTTGGACGAACTTAATCCAGAGTTCGAAGAAATACAAGATCAATTAGAAGAAGTTGATAAAATAAACCCATATCAATTAAGACCTGAGGGGTATTATCTATCTTAAATCAATTTCTAAATCATCACTATCATTATTATTTTTATTTTGACTACGAGTTCTTTTTGATAATCTATTTGAAGCTGAAACACCTTCGCGTTTAGTTTTTCTTTCTCTTTTATTTTGTTTTGTTACTAACTCTTTCACGGTAGGTTCATCTTTATCTTTACCGTTATTTGAAACATTACCTTTTACCTCCAATAATTCTCTTGGTTTATATTTCCTAGCTAAAGTTTCGTTACCGTCTTCTATTACATAAGACAAGCCTTCCATTCTTTTAACTTTATAAATTTTGGTACTCCAACGTTGAGTTTCTTTATTAAAAGTTTTAGTTTTAATTTTAATTCTAACTTTATCTCCAGGTTTAATATCAATTTTAGAAAGTAGTTTTGTTAATATATTTCTTTTTAATAAAATATTTCTTAATACTCTATTTTCATTCATCTCATTGGGTGCTGACTTATCTATATTTGCTACATTTCTAGTTTCATTATAATTCTTGACAATATTATCTAATTGATTTATCCAAGTTACTACTAGTATACCGATTATAGCCCACCACCCAAAACCCTAAAGACGATAATAAATGATTAATAAATACAAGAGAAAACCCTAAAGAAATAATTACGTAATAAATAGGGAATAAATTACGTGATTAAATGTGAGTACGATAAAAAATAAATAAAAAATCTACAATAAAAAATAAATAAAAAAATCTACAATAAAAAGATAAAGATAAAATTGAAAGTAAATAAAAAGTAAATTAATTAATGTTTCAATAAGATATATGTTAATTGTTCTTAAATCATTTATTCATCATCACTTTCTTCATCATCACTTTCTTCATCGTCACTATCAAACACAATACTTTCGGAATCATCGTCTTCGATACTTCTAATCATTAAAGCACATATTAAGGCGTTATGGATATCATCGAAGTCAATAGAAATTTTAATATTATATCTTAACATTAAATAGAATAAGTCATCTAACATAACACATAATTCATGACATTCCTCGTTTTGACAAAATATAATTATAGCATGTAAATCATCATATTTATCATCAAACAATCTTCTTAAATGCCATTTGTGAATTTCGTACCATTTTTCGACCTTTGAAGTATTCATATTATAAAGTTGATTCTCAAGGCTTTCATAATATAATTTAAATGAATGTAATAATATCATTTCTTTAAAAACATCTTCCATTTCAAGTTGATGTTTCATAAAGTAAATCTTTTCTTGAAGTTCAATTGGAAGGTGATTAAATGTGGTAGTCATTCTTGCTTTGTTTACCCTATTGAGTTACACTCTTTAAGTGGATTTTATTTTTGAGGTTTTTTGTCCCCCTGAAAAAAACCGAAGAAATTTATTACTAAATATACGGTATACGTATCAATTCCAATACAAAACGTAAAGTGTTATTTGCAAATTGTTCACCGGAAATGTCCGTTATTCTTAACTCAACTTCGTCATCAGCTTCAATATAATTTACACTTGAATTTAATGTAAATCTTTTTGCTTTTGTGGTATTGACCGTTATCGTTGAACATCTCAAAAAATATTCCGTACCAATCTTTGGTTGAATTGAAGTATCGGCGTGTGTTATCTTGAACTTGATATCGTCTGTACCATCAGTAGCTATAGTAGCAAAATCCAAGTAAATAATGAAACTATCATTAGGAAATTGAATGGTTCGTATATTTTCATTTCCGGGTGCTGAAAGCGTAGTTACTCTTGAAATTTCTTCATAATTCAATTCTTTATTTACTTTCAAAATATTTATATCCGCGAAAGGAGTTTGAACAGTATCAGCTTTTATTAAATTAGCACCTCGGATATCACCTAACATATTAATTCTAAAAAATTCATTTGATGGTATATCAGGTCGTTTTCGAAACTGCAAAGCATACACTGAATCAACTGCTGCTTCATCAACCAGTGATGTATTCAAATCTATAAATGTTGAATTAGCAGATTTTGGCCCTTGTAATTCTAAATTTGTCTTGGAACCTAATTGTGCATTAATTATAATGTTATTGCATTCTATATCACTACATCCTATTATATCACCTTTCATATTGATACTAAAAAATTTAGGTACAGCTGAATCAGGTTTCGTTTGAAAATTTATAAAATATATCGTTGAAACACTCGATAAATCTACACCTGAGGTATTTAAACTTATGAAACTATTACCTGATGTTTTATTTCCAAATAAATCAAGATTTGTGGTATTATCTGGTGCGACCAGTTCTGTTTTTCCATTGATTTTTGCATCACCGTTTACTATCAAACCGAAAGTTGTATTTACTTGCAGTTCACTGCCTGTAACGATTATAACACTATTATCAGTTCCATCCTTCAATTCAATTTGTGCCTTTCCATTATTTAAAATATTTTTCAAATATCGAAAATTTATAATTGAAGTATTCAAAACGTCTCTGCCGTATAAATTGTTTACGTATACGTCACCAACTGTCCTTTCTATATCATTACCACCGGGTAGGTTTGTCCACTTAGTAGACCCCCCAGTTGGAGCATTTCCATTTACCGTATTACATTGTATATTTTTACAAACAATATCATTTCCAAAAGAAGACATCTGATATATATATATATATATTAAATTACAATTTAAAATCAGGTTTAATCCAAACCAATAATCCTGAACCCGGAGTTGTTATAACTTTACTTTCCATACACACACCGATAATTCCAACATTATTTGTAGTAATTTGTGAAGCATTAACTGAACCTCCCGGAGCACAACCTAACATTTGACCTTTAACATAACTTCCATCAATAGCTTTGCAAGTTGTGAAACCTTTTGTACAAACGAAACAAGAATTTCCGGTTGTTGCATTTTGAACACAAACTCCAATAGGCATACAATTTTGATTAGATTGACTTGCCGAAGCTGCATATATTTTTACACCATTTACATCTGAAAAATCATCAGAAAATTGAACAATATCTCCGGCACTTATTGTACCTCCGGTATTATTTTCAAAAGTAAATACGTCACCTGTATGAGGAACCGGACTCGATGGTAATGAAGCCGTGTATGCATTTGTTAAATTTGTTAATGGAATACCTATGGTTGTCAATGATGATGTTGGCGTTGTATACGCCCAGTCGATGCTATTAACAAGTCGTATAGCACTACAATCCAAATCTCCGGTCAAATTAATGTTAGAACCGCTGTTCCCAACCGCTAAAACCTGCGAAAGACTTCCAATACTTCCAGAATTTATAGCACCGGTTCTTACTTCATTTGAAGCAGAATCATAATATAATTGTAAACTTTCTGAACTAACATCAGGACTTGCCCTAATAGGTCTAATATGACACGAATTATTTACACCTGCATTAAGTTCAAAACCGCTTGCGTTTAAAATTATCGTATTATCAATAGCCGTAGCACTTTGAGCAGAGTTTTGACCGGCCAAAGCACCAATATTGATTGAATTTTCGCCAGCCAAATATTCCCCACTATATTTACCAATATTGACTGAATTCTCCGAAGCAAAGTTTTGACCTGCGTCGTCCCCAACGTTTACAACGTAAGCCTTACATTGATTATTACCGGCTCCGCTACCTATACATATTGAATCGTTTAAACAATTGAAAGCTCCACTATTCCTACCTATTAAAACTGAACGTTCTGCGTTTGTGAAACCATCATTTTGAGTTGATTCCCCAATAGAAACCAAACCATCACCGGAAGTACCAGCCCTAATTCTAAATAAATTTCCATCACATTCTTCCTGATTTATTATAAGTTTTCCAGTTCCGGTAAAAGAAATATCGTTTGTTGTAGATATTGAGCCACGTGTGGTTACATCTTGTAAGGTTGATGTATCAGGTTGAACCGGTAAATTAGTCAATTGACTTCCGTCACCGATAAAAGAATTTGCTGTAATGTTAGTCGTTGTGATAGGAGAAATGTCACAAACATTTTGAAGAGATTGATTTTCGGCAGGATATGGTAAATTTTGAAGCAAAGAACCGTCACCAATAAATTTTCCAGAATTCAAAGTGATATCACCGGTGTTTAAAATTAAAGGTCCATCATTTAAAAGTACACCTGCTCCAAGTGGTTCTACATTCAATGTGGTTTGCACAAAGGACCATTCATTGATACCGTTGTCTCCTATTTTCAATCTTGTTTGAGGAACAGGGTCTAAAGATTTAATTTCAAAAGAACTATCAAGTTCATCCAAACCTATGGAGAATTTTGATTTACTCGCAGGATTGTTCAAAATGAAATCATAAAAATTGATATTATTAACCAAATTTAAATCACCATCAGTTTGTAATTTCATGAATTCTCTTTGATTATTTACATCAGAATTATCAATAAAATCAATATCATTTTGATATAAAAAATCTGAAGCCATATGAATTGTTTGACAAGGGTTTGAATTATCACCTATTTGATTTACATTTATTTGATTAATTGTTAAAGGGTCAGGAACATTTGTAGATGGAGTTTGTTTACCATTAAATGTACTTGCAACTACATTATTTCCAAATGAAGACATTATATATTATACATTTATTTATTATTTTATGATTCAGGAGGAGGAATTGATGCCATTTTCATAAAAATCTGAGCTGGTGCAGTACCACCCGCACTTCTATACCCATACAATCCATTGACGGGGACAATATTATTATTTGGCGGTGTGTTTGCGGCACCGGTTATAACAGGTAATCCAGCCATACGAACTTTGCATTTATCAGTTAATGCAGCCATATTGAGATAAACAACACCAGGGTCTTTGCTTTGAGAACCATCGATATCCATCATGATATCAGCTCCAACCATTTGTAAGGTTGTTCTTGTTGTTTTATCTTTAGCACCAATAAACACACCGTTATTTACTTTGATATTCTTATCTAAAACAAAATCATTTCCGAATGAAGACATTATATACTATATCCTATAATTTAATTTTATTTCACAAAGAATGTCGGAGCCAAAGGTGCCAGTTTATTGTTTAATGGATGAATATTGGGAAATGAAAACATAGCATTTTGTTTTGTAATTTTATCACCGTGTCCTAATGTATACGATTTGAAACCTGACATAGGGTCCACATTAGAAACTCTTGCCGGTGGTCGCAAATCTTGTATTGTTTTACATGGAACAATCATCATCGAAGAACTTCGAAAGCCTGAAGTTAACATCATATTTGGTAATTTAACATCGACTTTTCCTAATGGTTTATTTCCTAAGTTTGAAGCAAAAATTTGTCCCGCTTGTTCAGCCATAATTATATATAATTACAATTAAATTAGTTTTTATACAACCACTTCAATCATTCTTCCCATACCAATACGAATGATACTTGTACATTGTGCAATAATAAATGTTTCGTTATTCGTCAAAGGTGTTTGAAGTGGGTCTGCGGTCGATGATTTTTGAGTTTGAAGAAAGAATGAAGAATTCAAACCCCGGGTATCTATTCCACTACAATTACGAGGTCCCATACCTGGCATAGGCATATTTAATCGAAGCATAGCAGTCCAATAAGAATTGTACCAATTTTCTAAAGAATTAACTTTACAACCTGAATCGTCAGAATAATTATCAGCTTTACCAATAGTGACCAAGTTAAAAGCATCGAGAGCTGTGGCACGATAATTAGGATAATAAATTGAGTTGACATTATATTGCCAAGATTGAATGTCTCCGGAATAAAATCTAAAATAACTTGGAACGAAAGTAGCACCTATTTTATTATCAATTTTATGCAAACCTTCATTAACAGAACTGTAATTTGAAGGCCTTTGAACAGCGTATAACATATCCAAAGATTGTGCCGACAAAGAGAATCGATTCGATTTAGTCATTTCCGTTTGAGTATCTTGAAAGGTAAAATAATTAGTGAAAGGCATCTCAATATAAGAATCTTCTTTTAGTTTTCTTTCGACAGCACTATCGTAAACACCATTTGAAAATGTAATTGTTTCAATTGTAAAATGCAAATCAGTCAATTTCCATGTCGCTTTTGCAGCAAGTTCGGCAGCCGCGGTTCCATTAAATCCATTTCCGGCTCCTAAGGACTTTTGGTACGCTCCAAGAACTTCCGGACCATGCATGAAGAAACGAATTTGGACACTAGGAAGTAACGCAGTATCCAGGTAGTCAGGTGAAGATTCCCCTATAAATTGTAGGAAATTATTCAAAATATATGGTCTTTCTTCTTGATAATAACTATCGGTATTAACATTTATTTCTTGATTTTTCAAAACTCTTTGATAAGATACTTCTTTATTCAACGTTGTTTTAAGATTGTCCAAAACCGCTGATACCGTTGAATATTGACTCATGCCACTCGAAATAGCTATTCCACCGCTGTAAATTTCTACACGAGAAATCAATTTTTCGATTCCATTTGGCAAAGTTGTGATAACTAAATCAGGTTGGGTTGCGGCGTCCGTACAAGCTATGGCAGGATTGTTAGCACGACCTTTACAATGCATACTTAAACTTTTCAGATTACACAAAACATTAACTGGAAGATTCAAAGTTATAACACCGTAAGGATTTACTTCGGTCAAGTTTGTCGTTTCAAGACGAAAATACTGAGTACTATATCCACTTAGTTTTTGAAGTCCAAATGCAAGACTATACGGTAAAGACATTTTTCTATAATATATATAATATAATTTTAATTCACATATTCTTTTAATTTTAAAGATAATGCATAATTTATAGATTGTTCATTTCCATTTCGGGAAACGGCTGTAGGAATTAGTCTGGATTTATTATCGGTAATTGAAATTCTTAATTGAGAAAATTGAGAAGCTTGCACATCGATAGAAAAGTTTTCATCATAATCTAAATAAGTAATAAATTGATTAGTTAAATCTGACGGTAACAATATTTTCCCTAAAATGTCACTACTAATGATTTGATTTTCTTTAAAATTATTAGAAAGATTTGTGCTTTGTAAATTATTTGTGGGCAACGTAGTAATTCTTAAATAAATAGCATCGTTTGTTTGTAAATTACCGGGGAATTTGGAAATAAATACTTCATCTACGGTTCCGATATCGAACAAATCTTCAATCTGTGAAATGTTTGTAAACCCAGCAACTGATTTGTTTGTTTTTCCTCCAACTACTTGGTCAACATCGTTATACTTTCCTGGTGAATTAAAGATAGCATTCAGTGCATCATCTAATGGACTGCCAGGCACTGCTCGGAAATCACCGGTTATCGAAAATGCAACAAATTTGATATTCGGAGCAGGTTTACTAAGTGTAATAGTGAAATGTCCAGAAATTGCATCGTAAGTAACATCAACTCTATCTGCAGGCCTTGCAAACCCAAAGTTGGCGACAAGAACATCTAAAATAATCGTTTCTAAAATAGTTTTAATATCATCTAAATCTGTATAATTTCCATCAGGTATTCGACATTCATACAAATCATCAGAAGTTGTATCAGCTATATAGAAAATTCCGTTATATTCATTGATGGTATACCAAGTCTTTGCAGCCGAAAAACTGTTTACAATTATTTTCAATTTGTTTGTATTCTTATAGTTTGTTAATTGTGTTGGTATATTGATATTGATAATTCTGGAATCACCAAACGATGAAAGGTCTTCACTTGATAAATAAAGTGTACGTTCAGATATTACACTCATGACTATCTCTATTTATAATATCAATATAGTTTTTATTCATTTCAATATCTTCCTTTGAATCTCTATTCAATGGTAAAGGTAATTCAATGTTTCCATTATACATATCGTCATATAGTTTTGGTCTTTTGATATAATCATCAACAATCAATTCAATATGAAATGTGGATAAATCAGGGTACAAAATCTGAGCATTTTTTATTAAGTGTTCACGTTCCATAATTTACCAAAAGATTATTATTTTCATCTTTAATCATATTTTCATTGATGGATGTATACTTATTTGATTGTGATTTATCTATACTTCTATCAAATGATGTCATTCTTTGAGGACCTTTGTTTGATATATAATCAGCCAACAATCTTGCTTCTAAGGGTGCGTCGTCATGCAAGTAATTTTTGTCGATATCGAAATTTACTCCTAACAGTCCTAATGGATTCAAATCTTCTGAAATTCGATTGTTAAATTCATCACTTCCAACATTTTTTGATGAAAGATTTCTTGCGTCATTCAAAGCATTTCCGAACATCAACACATCGAGTCCGGTCCCTATAGTATTAAATGTAGATTTCAATAAATTTACCTTATCAACTTTGTTATTCTTTGGCATTTGAAAGAATTGTTTAAGATTATGCGGCGAAGTGATATATTGATACGGTGCTTTCAATAAATCATAAGGGTTCTTGTTTTCGAAGTAATGAAACAACTTTCTATTTGAATTTGATGGTATTTTCAAAGCTCCCGCAGTGGCCCAATCAGTTACAACTCGATGAATATTTTGCGGTGCATTTCCATTGACTTTAGGAGTATGTATATGTGATAGAAATGGATTGAAGGTCGTTGATTGAACATTGAATTTCTCACCGACATGAATGGATTTCGCACCGCCCAAAGATGTCCCTAACAATTCAATGTCATGATTAGGATACTTTTTCAACGTGTCTAAATATACCTTTTCAGCCCTTAAAAATGAATCTCGTGTTTCATGTTTACCTTTAATCACCGAAAATATGTCCGCTTTATCTTCATTTAAGAAGGATGGATTTGACGACGCACCGTGATATGCAATATGTATTTGATTATTACCATTATTGAGTATTACGGCGTCATAATTTGAAAGCTCCGGGTCGATATTAAATCGATTGTTGAGAATATCTTTATTCAATTGTCTTTGAGCGGTCACATAAGTGTTATGTTCATAACCGCCCGGAAATAATAAATCAGATTGATAATTTCTTGAACCGAGATAAGAAGATATTCCAACATGGAGAGCCTTTTCCCTAAGACTATTGGAAAACGATTGTTGAATTTGTGACGGTTGTAAGTCACCTAATTGTTTGAACAAGCTATTCATTTGAACTCTATATCGTTTCTTTTCACTTTCATTTGACTCATACCTTTTATTCAAATCTGAAACTGAATAAACATTATTGTTATTTTGAAAATTAAGTATCTTGTTCGATGAATTTTACACTTTATTGTTGCAGAAATTATTCAATGGTGAGCACAAAGACCCTTGCATACTAATATAATAACATAGACTATATAAATGACTTGTAAGTATTCAATATCTCAATACACTAAAGATAAAGCAAACAAATTGAATGTATATGTCAAGATATCAACAAATAAAGATAAGAAGATTGATGTGTTTGATAAGAAAACTGATGGAAAATTAGCGAGTGTCGGTTCGTGCGGTATGATGGATTATCCATCTTATATTAAGTTAAAAGGTATCAAGTATGCGAACCAAAGGAGGAAGTTGTACAAATTGAGACATAATAAATACAGAAATAAAAAAGGGACAAATAGTTATTTTGCTGATAAGTTATTATGGTGATACATAATACATATGATATTATCGTACAGCAATTTCAAAACAAGGCTTTCAAAACAAGAAGGTTGCACCACGCAATTGTAACAAAAGCACTATGCCTATTGTGTGCTATCTAAGCCAAGATCGGACATAACGTTAGCTAAATCGGTATCAGCTGTATTGGCAGGTTCGTCAGGGGTAATGCCACCCATTAACTGAAGTTCTAAAAAGTTAATTCGTTCAGTCTTCTCGTCATTAGAACGCTGCAAGTTATGATAATTGCGTTCGAGTTCGTCGTGTCTACCTCTAAGAGTATACAACTCTTGAAGTTCCTGAGCCTGTATGTCCAAACGAGTCTCAATCGCAGCAATTCTCTCAGCAATGTTCGGGGGTACACCCCCAGACTTCTCCAGTATGTTTAATCGCTCGTGGGCTTTTTCAACCCAGTCACCTCCGAAAACATCCCAAGCGTGGTAGGTATATGCTTTGGCGATGCACCAAGTTTCCCATTCTGTCGTATAGTCACCTTTGATTATTTCCACCACGTTATCGACATATTTCAGAGTAGTAAGGCACCGACTATAGGGCACGCTTTTTTATCACTATAAAAACCCTATGAAAACCCTATGACATATGTCATAACCCTATGTCATATATGTCATAAGTCATACAAGGAAATGACAAGGGAAAATGACAAGAAAAATGACAAGTAAATGACAAGAAAAATGACAAGTAAAATGACAAGTAAAATGACAAAAAAATGACAAGTAAAATGACAAGGAAATATACAATAAATATACAATAAATAATTACGTAATAAATGATAAATAAATTACGTAAATAAATGTGTAACAAAATCAGATTTAAATAAGTTCTAAAATAAATTTAAATAAGTTCTTAAATAAATTATATAAATGATGTATATTATTACATATATATATTATAAATTGTTCTTAAGTTATTTTACGGAAGTTTTATAAGTCTTTTTATAAGGTGTACTTTATTACCACTTACTTTTAAATTATTAATTTTGCACAATTCCTTGAGTTTAGCATTTGTTGGAAAAAATTGCAAGAAAAATAATAATTTATTTGACTTCCACTTATCAAATAATTTTAGGCCTCTCATATAATCTCTTGAATAATATTATTTTTGTTTAATTAGGAATTCATCAAATACATCTTTCATTTCAAGTTTATATTTTAACTTATATATATGTTCTTGGACATCAAATGGAAGATCATTCCAAGTAGTAGTTTTTGCTTTTACTACTTCTTTACTTTTCTTTTCTTTTACCAAAAGTTCTTGTAATACTTCTTTCATTTTTTCTTTATGTTGAACTAATGGTAATAACATAAGTAAATAATCATTAGTAGTAATAGTAGTCATTGTTCTACCTTATGAAGTCTAACTCTTTAAGTGGAAAATTTTCGTTACAAAAAACATTTTCTAATATACATTCACTCATTATAAAAAAGTCTTTTGAAAATAAAAAAGTCTTTTAAGAAATGTACAATAAATTTACAATAAGTAAAAATATAATATATGAATATATATATATACCATCATTCACTTATTATAAAAAAAGTCTTTTGAAAATAAAAGAGTCTTTTAAGAAATGTACAATAAATTTACAATAAGTAAAAATATATTATTAAAGTATATACAAACATTTACTCGCTCATTATAAAAAAGTCTTTTGAAAATAAAAGAGTCTTTTTTATGAATACACAAATTTATATTACAAGACCAAAAGGAAAGCGAGCACCTCTTTGATTTATTGGACGATTAACAATAGGTTTTGAAACTACTTGAGGCTGATGACTTTGTTTCATAGATTTATTTTTGCTAGATTTCTTTGAATATCTTTTTCTAGGCTGTGTACCTTTTTTAGAATGATATTCTTTTGCACATTTCTTTAATGTTTCATTCCATTCAGCTCGCGTCATTTATATAATATGATATATTATTATTTATAATTGTTTACCTTTATTTGCACGTTGTCCTCTTGTTTGAATAGGACTCATTTCCAAACCCATATATTGAACACCACTCGTATCATTATCGTCTTCTTGATTTTTCATAGCTGCATTGAATAAAGCTTGTTGAAATACAGGATTGACAACGGTTCTTCTAGAACTACCTGACTCGCCTTGATTTTCTGGAGTATTTAATGGTGATGGTGAAATTCGTATATCTTTTTGTAAACTGTTTAATCTTAAATTTAACTGATTAGTTTCTAATTCATTCAAAAAATCTTCTTCTTCTTCAAATTCAGATTCAGGTGATATAGGAGTTCTTATTGGAGTTTCTACATCAGATTCACTTAAATCTGCAAACCTTTGTAAATTGTCCGCTCTCGTATAATTTTCCGGGACAAAAACATTAACATCATTTCGTTTTAAATTTTGAATCAAATCAGATGGATTTATAAATGAAGTTTGTGAAATTGAATTATAAAAGTCCACAGAATTCTGAGAAGGTGCAGTCATTGAATAATTTTTTGATGCTAAATTAGAATACCCTTTAAAAATTGATTTATTTGATGCAGCATTTTTAAACCCTGATTCATTTAAACAATATTGTCTAACAATATCATCAGTCAAAATCTTTCTCATATTATATATATTATATATATTATATAAAATTATCGTCTTCGTCTATTTTGTTGCCTATCGGCTGGATGAGGTGCTCTTAAAATTCTTCCAAAACGTCTTAATTGACCACTAGCTTTGCATTGAATTTGATTTCCAAGCGGACGACCTGATGGTGCAGGGTCCTTGTACCCACAATAAATTCTATTATTAAGTCTTCGTTGAGCTTGTGTTTGATTTGCTCTTACCATAATTATATATATATAATCTAATTTAAAAAAATTATCGTAAATCAATTTCTGTTTCATTATCTTTATTATTTTTATTTTGACTTCGTGTTCTTTTAGAAATTCTATTGGAAGATGAAACTCCTTCTTTTTTCAAAGTTTTTTCTTTTTTATTTTGTTTAACTACTAATTCTTTTACCGTGGGCTCATTAGTCTTTTTGTTAGAAGCATTTCCTTTGACTTCTAATAATTCTCTTGGTTTATATCGTCTAGCTAAAGTCTCATTACCATCCTCAATAACATAACTTAATCCTTTTATTGATTTTACTTTATATATTTTTGTAGACCATTTTTGAGACTCTTTATCAAATGTTTTAGTTTTAATTTTAATTCTTACTTTATCTCCAGGTTTTATACCTACTTTTTCAAGAAGTTCGGTCAATTTATTTCTTTTTAATAAAATATTTCTAATTATTTTTGTATATGACATATTATCAGGCGCGGACCTATTAATATTTCCAACATTTTGTGTGCTATTATAATTTTTAACAATAGAGTCTAAATAATCAACCCAATTTACGCTATCTTTACTTGCAGAATTCGCTTCTAATTTTATTTTTAATGTTTTATTGAATCTTTCAATCATACCCATAGTTGAATGGTCATCAGGCTCATTTAAATAGTGTTCAATATCATTGTCTTTTAATAACTTTTTCATAGCTTTGTTTGTAAATTCTGATCCATTATCAGTTGTCAATACATTCATTTTTGAATCTTTTATTAATTTTTTAAAAACCGGTATAATTCCTTCAGCACTTTCAATGTTTTTATTATTTTTATCTTTGACCGTTTTTGATTTGAGTGCATATGCATAAGCCGTTCTTGTGTTTACATTAATAGCCGTTAAAATTACAGAAAATCCTTTATTTTGTCTTTTAACATTTGGTTTAAATGCTAAATCAGCTTGAATATAATTTTTATTAGGGTCTTTACCATAAATAGGAAACAATTCTTTTCTATTTAATTTCTTTTTTTGAGAAAATGTTTGATTAAGCTCGGTGGCTTCAATAGCTTCTTTGACTTGCTTTTCGGTAACTTTATACCCACGAGATTTTAATTTAGTTGTAAATGATGATACACCACTCAATCCTATTTCAGGATCTAAATAAAACTTTTGTATTTCTTTTTCAGAAATTGATTTACTCATTGTTTAATATAATAAACCTTATTTATTGTCACTAACAATATCTTTGTGTCCCCAAGGTAATATATTATATGTTTCCCACTGAATAAATCCTTTATCGTAATTCAATGAAAATGTTTTTGTTTCATTTGTTGTTTCAATTCCAAGAGCTGCATATTGTTTATTGATAAGTGATGTTTTTTTAGGCTTTCTCAAAACATCATAATTTATTTGTATTACTTTGTCTTTATCATTTAAAATCATATTTTTCATTTCATTATGATTCAAGCTTTGTGAATTTTGAAAGTTTAATGAAAAACCTTTTACTTTAGTCATTGTTGTTTTATCATCAAATAATAATGAATATGATTTAGGTGCTGTGGCTACATACTCAATGCATTTTTTATATATATTCTTCTTATTATCATACAATTCATCAGTCAATTCACCTAAATAATCTCCTAATTGTTCTTTGTAAATATGTATATTTGTTTTGTTTTCAATATAAATCACAGAGTCCGTATCGTGATATAATACATTTTCAAATCCTACATCATCCATTAAATTGTACAATTTAATTATTGCATAAGCGGTAGTAAAAACACCAATAACTTCATTCACACTAAAATTTGTTTCAGCATATTCATCTAATATATTAAATCCTATGTGATATTTCACATCATCATTTACTTGTGGAATAGGTTGAATAACAACATTATCATTTCTAGAATCTGATAAAATGTCGTATATCTCAGCATTGTTGCAATATTTATTTTGTCTTTTATTAGGTTTCAAGCAATATCTTCCCCACAAATTATTAAGAAAAAGTTTGGCTATAGTTCTCATTCCTTCATTTTTATATATATTTTCTTTGTCTAACAATATTCCTTCTTTCTCAAAATATTTTTTGATATACAAATTTTTATCCTCATCATTTTGTACCCACTCAGGAAAATCATTTGCCTCTTGTTTTATTTTTAAAAAAGTATTGATAAAACTTTCAAATATTTTATAAGATGTGTTTTCCCAGTGTACAACTTCTTGAATTTTTTCAATCACATAGCCTTTCTTCAAAGCTAATTTTACTTCTTCGGTGCACCAAGTTCCGGTCATTTTTGTCAATGGAAATGTAAGCTTTTCCATCTTGGACTGTCCCCGGGTCCTTAATGGTAACACAGCCATTTCCCAATCATTTGGAGGATTAATGGTACACTTTATAACCCCAAAAAATTGTTCTATATTTCTTATACCTAATAAGTCGATTTCATTATATATTTTTGAAGGATGTCCAAATGGAAATAAACAATATTTTAAAACCCAAGGATACAAACTTGTAAAATCTACATACCTAATTATTTCCCCTTCCTTACATTTATGGTATAATTTTTTAGGATCTGTTCTACCACCAAATAATGCATCTCTAAAATGTATTGGTACATTATACGTATTTAAAAAATCAATAACATTTTTATCGTGCTTTCGTAATTCATTAAACTCATTTTCCCAAATGTATACAACATTGTATCCTAATTCTTTTAATTTTTCAAGCCGTTTATTTGTTTCTTCATTCAATTGAAAAAATGTTTTATTAAAGTTGTAATTCTTTCTAAACATTTTGTTTTTGTACACTTCAGGATTTCCGTGATAATAATCTCCCAAAAATTCATAAATTGTATTTGTTGCAGGGTCATAACCATCTACATATTTATGTCTTGCATTATTTCCAAAATAAAAATTAGGAATTTTGTATTCTTTTATTAAATTTTCTATTTTATTTGTATGCTTTATATATTCTAACCATTTGTCTCCTATTTTTGATTGTTGTTTTCCTTTTGTAATATTACTCAATATTGCTATTGAATTTTCAGGCATATGTATATACCTATGAATTGTTTGAGTTAAAGATGCAATAGTCAAATAACTTGTAGGATCAATTTCATCATTTGTTATTTCCAAAATCATTTTTCTATATTCCATCCATCCTAATCGTAAAATTCTAACATCACTTTGACAATATTCTAAAATTTCTCTTTGCATATCAAAAGTGAATTTTTCATTCCAATAATACCAATCTAAAAATTCTTTCCGGGCTTCATTTTTCATTTGATTAAAACCATAATAATGTTTATCGGGAAGTGGACCTATATATTCTTTTATTTTTTGGTGTATTAAATTTGTGCAGAAAATACCCTTTTTTCTCTCCTTTCAAAGAAAATATTTTTGAAAATTTGCTAAGAGGATTTGTTAGATGTAAATAGCTGTCCATTAATGTAACATTTTGATATTTCAAATACATTATTTTACCACCATTTTGCACAATTTCGGGAATTTCATTCATTGTTGTCATTATGTATTCAACAATCAATACATAATCATATTTTGAACCATTGTGTGCAATAAAAGTAAAGTCTTTGTGTTGATTAGAAAAAAGAAATTTGCAAGCTTCTTCAATGTTGTAATGAACAAATGATTCTCCATTTGAGTATTGTGTAACACTTAAATTGACTTCGTGCTTTCTTTCATTATATGCTTCAAAATCAAAAAAATCCTATTTTTTCTTCTTCTATTATTTCTTTTGGTTTTTTCTTTGTAATATAACAAATATGATTTCTTACATCACAATATAACTTACAATTTGGACAATATTCGTGTCCACAAATATGTTGTTCTTTTCTTGTATCATATATTTGTTTACATTCACCTTTGCATTTATGAAAGTATTTACAAGCTGTCCCTTTCTTATGTAAATCATAACATTTTTTATTTAGAAATTTTATATTACATTCTTGACAATATATAGCTTGTTTCCAATCAATATATTGTTTTGTTTTCGTTTTTGAAAAATCACATAATTTACTACGACATTTAATACATCTTGATTTGTGTATTTGTCCATAAAATGCCTCAATTTTTGTAATAGGTTCAAAGTGACCAAAACTTGAATTAAGATGATAATAAACAAAATTCCATTCAGCCCTTTTTGGTGACCCTTCTTTTGAAGGTGGGTACATTATTGTACAACCCAAATCAGTCATTCCGTGAATAATTATATTTCTATCAAACTTTTCCTCAAATAAATTAATGTCGTCAAATCCTATACCGTCTTCAGGATTAAATTTTAATTCTTTCATTAATTCTATGGCTTCTTTTGTTAATCTATTTCGTGTATTTTTACAAATGTGATTGTACACATTATAAGATGCATTTTCTTTATAATACATTACAAGGCAAGATTTAGCAAAACATTGTTCATCTTGAATGGTAATCACACTTTTTTTGGATTTTAATTCTTGTACCGTTTTGGGCATACGCAAAGGAGCACCTTTTCCATTTAATTTTTTGAAATTTAATAAAGAAATTGTAATTGAATTTGCACGACCTTTATCATCTCCGCTTTGAATCATTCCATCTAATTTTTCATAAAAATCAGTTTCATTTTTTGCACTAATAAAATCAGATTCTCCATTTTGAAATGATATTCCAAATTGAAAGTGTTTAACATCTTCAGAATTTTGATCAGTTTTTTTGTTCATTAATTTCATCCAATATTCTAAAGGCTTTCCCAAAAAACGATTGAAATTTATTTTCATACTTATTCCGGAATTTCCACCTTTATCAACAAATTCTTTTGTCACATTTTTATTTGTAAATTGTTCTTCATATTCTTGCCTAGAAATCAATTCCGGTTTATTTTTCTTTTTGTCATTATCAATTTCATACGTTTCAATTAAATCTTGTAGAACTTCCCTTTTGTGTTTTCTTGCCTTCAATTTTTTTTTCAATTTTATTTTGTTCTTTAATTTCTTCATCAATGTTATCTTCTTCATCAATTTCTTCATCAATGTTATCTTCTTCATCAATTTTTTCTTTTTCAAATTTTGTTATTTTATTCCATTGTTCTTGAGTCAATTGTCTAGAACTTGATGCCTTAAAATTTCCGGCCCTATAATTCTTTATCTTTTTCAAATTTGTTTTTTTTGATTGTGACATAGGTGCTTTGCCTTTATCTTTTTCATCTTTATTCTTTTTAGGTGACATATTATTATAGAATATTTTTATTATACTTATAATGTAACGTAATCTTTAAGTGGTATTTGTTACTTTTAATTTTTCAATGAATTTGTTTTGAATATCAAGAAGTTTGTCAAAATTTTCAGGAGACTCTTTAATTTTATTAGAAAAAATGTTTATTATTTCAATTTTGTCTATATTATGTTTTTTCAAAGTGATCATAGATACATTTTTATTTTCTATAATTCTTTGTATAGTCATTTGTTTTTGTAACTTTATTTTATGATTTTCATAATATTTATTTTTGTCTCTTCTATTTGTGTCTAGGGGTTTTTTATAATAAACTTTTCCATTCTTTGATGTAACTTTAGTATACTTTGGATATGATTCACTAATGTTTTCCATTGATATAAAGTATAACCTATTTTTAAAATTGTTTTGAAACTCACAAAAAAATAAAAGTAAAAATATGTATGAAATATATAATAATGATTGCTTTACAATTTTACCAACAATTAAAAGTAATTCGGCAGATTTATTTATATGTGATTTGCCGTCAGACTAATTGTTCTTGGGATAAAGATGTTATTGATTTGGATCAATTGTGGATACAATTAAAAAGAATAGGCAAAAAGAAATGTGTTTATATATTTACAACAACAACAAAATATGGACATAATATCATTGAAAGCAATAAAAAATGGTTTAGATACGATTTAGTCTATGAAAAAACTATGGCTTTAGGATTTTACCACGCTAATCAAATGCCTTTAAGATCACACGAAATGATATATGTATTTTATAAACGTTTACCAACTTATAATCCAATAAAAATTGAAGGTAATAAACCATATGTTAGACAAGGGCAAGGACCTAGAACAGAATTATATACTCATTATACGGATAGGACACCTACTATATGTTTAGATGGTAAAAGATTTCCTAGAAGTGTAATAAAGTTTTCTAATGGAAATTATAAAAGCAAACATCCTTGTGCGAAACCATATAATTTATTTGAATGGTTAATAAAACATATTCTAATGAAAATGATTTAGTCATTGATCCTTGTTGTGGTATCGGCACTTCAGGAATTGTTTCAAAAAATTTGAATAGGAATTATATAGGAATTGAAATAAATAAAAAGTATTTTGATATAGCATTTGAAAACTCTTTTTAAAATATAAATATGTTTTTTAGAAAAGGAGTAAAAATTATTTACAAAAATAATATAGAAATTTTATAGAAATTAAAAAATAATAAAAAATATATTTGATTATAACATTTAAAAAACTCTTTTTAAAAATTATAATTGTTTTTATAAAAGATTAGAAAATATTTATA